>PVJC01016978.1:0-33057 GCA_004026665.1 Murina feae | reverse complement strand
GGGGGGCAGTTGGAGGTGAGAAGGCCAGTGGGAGGGTAGTTGGGGGCGAGTAGGCTGGCAGCAGAGTGGTTAGGGGCAATCAGGCAGGCAGGCAGGTGAGCAGTTAGGAGGCAGTGGTCCTGGATTATGAGAGGGATGTCCCAGGTTGGAGACGGTGCAGGCCAGGCTGAGGGACAATTTCCCTCCCCTTGTGCACGAATTTCGTGCACCGATCCGTGTGTGTGTGTGTGTGTGTGTGTGTGTGTGTGTGTCTGTGTCTGTGTGTGTTAGAGAGGAAGAGAGAGGGAGAGAGATAGAACATCAATGATGAGAGAGAATCATTGATTGGCTGCCTCCTGTATGCCCAACACTGGAGATGGAGCCCACAACCCCGGTGTGTGCCCTAACTGGGAATCATATTGTGACCTCCTGGTTCATAGAGTGATGCTCAACTATTGAGCCACACTGGCTAGGCTGGAACTAAATTTTGTGCTTCCTACATTCTTCAAACTATATACATTAACTACATGCAGAGACATCCAAAGGTACACGCACACAGGTGTTTCCCACCTTCTTTTCCATAATCACCTTTCTCTCACTTTATGTAAGAAAGGCCTATCTCAAACCTATCTTATTAGTCCATTTTACTAAAAGGTCTATTTCTAACCCATTTTATTAAATGGCATTGTCCAAGGATGCAAAAATCTAGGGAATGGGGAGGGCAAAAAAAGAATATCAGTTTTGGAGACGGTCAATAATTCTATTTCCTGGACATTGCAAATCATATGTTTTCTAAGTCTTTGATTTAAAAAATCAACAACAATGAAACTGTAAACTAATATTAAAGGGAAAATGTAAAAGAGGATGAAACTTGACACATTTTAAAAATTAAAAAAATGAGAGCCAGAAAAGTCTACAAGTCAAATAAGTCCAATGATAGGAATGCTGAAATGAATTGACTTAATAGATATAACACTGGCTTCTTCACAGTTTGAGAGGGAAGTCAGTTGGACTTCCGCATGATAAAATGTATTTGCATTCCCATAGAACATCATTACTGACTTCACTATAAGTTTTCTACAAGCTCACATCTCTGTGTACAGAGTTGTGAATTGCCTGGGCAAAGTAACGAATGGCTGAGATAACCCAGATGGATGCATAGAACTTTTCACTGATGATTAAAATAATTTTGATATTTCATCACCATGTGATGTTTAGTGTATACCTTAGAAGGAGTTCAAAGAATTGAGTAATGTTTCTATTACAAAATCTCATTCATTCTTATCTCCTCATTTATGTGAATAGTTTCCTAGCATTTTCATTGATAAAAAACAAAAATTAAGTCAAATTGGTTTGCAATCTTGACTCATCCTAATAATATGAATACTCATTCCCTTTGCATGACTTAATTGAAAAATCAAAGTTTTCAAAAGAGAAGGATTTCCAATAAAATTTACTTTTTATTTACATTTAGGAATTATGTATCAACATTCATAATATTTGTATTATTTTTATAATTTGCATTCTAATAATAGTTACAATAATAACAATCAGAAGAACTTTTTTTTGCCACTGGATTTAAATTAAGTGTATATGCATATTTTGATGCAGAAAAAAGTATGATAGGGTATTGAATAAAAGACATTAAAGCATCAAATACATACAACTAGGATAAACTTCTATGGGGGAAGAAGAATGGAAATATAAGTTCAAGGAGAAAATGTTATTATGCAAAATTTATGACTTTCAAAGAGCAGCCTGTTTATGTATTCTTTTAAAATGAACGGTGATGAATTTCAATGGACATATTTCAGCTAGTGATAAAATAGTTTTACTTTTGCAGAATGCTGGAAGTTACATTCTTCACAGCTATTTACATTTTGGTGAAAGTTTTTATATGCCTATCTAAAAATATGCAAGGGAGTTTTACAAAAATCTTTTAAGTTATATACAAATTGGAAAATCTCTTTGTAGCTCATCCTGCTTCTGTTTTCTAACCAAAAATCAAGGATCTGTAATATGGTAAATGCCTTCTGTAAGTTTAATATTAGTAGATGAACCAATTTAATGATTGACATAGTTCTAATGACTCCTTGTTTTGTTAGATTTAGGGAAGACATTTAGAAGTAAAGGTCTTGGTACTTGGGATACCTCTTAAAAGGAGACGATAGCCATCACATTTTTTAAAAATTTATTTTTAGGCAGTTATATCTTCACTTTACTCATCTTTCTTGTTCTTCCCTTTGGAGGCACTCACTTTAAGGTATTATGTGTGTTTGCATGTATGTGGATAATGACCAGATAGATAGTGCTATCATTGGATCTGTAAATGGATAGCCTTCACCATGTTTGGGAAGTTTGGGGCCAATATTTCTTCAAATACTTTTCCTGCCTAAATCTCTTTGTCCTCACCTGGGATTCCAATGACATTAATATTAAAACTTTTAATATTCTCTCACAGGCTGCTTAGGCTCTGTTCATTTTGTTGTTGTTGTTCAATCTTTTCTCCTCTCTATTCTTTCGATTAGATGATATCTGCATCATCAAGTTCACTGACACTTCCCTTTGTCTTCTCTGTTCTGCCACTGAGTTCATCCAGTGTATTTGTGTTTTTTATTGTTATTGTAATTTTTGGTTCTGTGTCTCTTATAAGAATTTCGATCTTTTTATTCCTTTATCACCTGGAACATAGTTAAACTATCTCCTATAAATCTGATAATTTCAACATAGTGTCATCGTGGAGTTGTTGACTTTTTATTTATTTTTTTTTTTTGAGAAATGATGATATTTTCCCAGTCCCTTGCATGTCAGACATTTTGAATATTATGTTCTGAGACTCTGGATCTTTTTAAAATGCTCAATGTTTTAGTCTTATCAGGCACTCTATATAGTTCTGACTTGTATTCTTTGGGCAATGGTTCCAACATTAGTTCATTTTTCAAAGCTTTTGCTGTGCTATTTTGGGTCTCGTGAAAGCACAAGTTAGGGCTTAGACTGGAACTTGAACAGTGGCTTATATCATCGTTCAGTTCTCAAAGCCATTGGGTCTGTCCCACATCTGCACAGCCCAGGGGAGAAACCAGGGCCTACACTCCATGCATATAATCAAGGGATCCCCTTCTTCAGTTTTCTCCTCTGGGATTCCTCCCACGCTCTTCTCTCCCTTAAGAACCAATTTTTCCTGATCTTCTGCCAGAAATGTTGGTTTCTCTTAAAGTTTTAGTTGCTCAGAGTGCTGCAGTATAGACTAGAGTCACCCTCAAGGCAAAACCCTGAGAGAAAAGTGAGAGGGAAAAAATAACAGGGATTCTCTCACACTCTTTGAACCACAATAGCCCCTCCCTCTCCCCCACCCCCCACCACCTCTGGTCTTTGGCAGTAAGACTAGGTGGTTTCTTTTGCAGAAATTTTTAGCTGCTTTATGCCACACAATTCTGTGACTGTGGCTACTCAAAGAAGAAAAGAAAAGGGAAAAACCTGCTCTTTCCCTCACATTATTCAATTTACAGGGTCCTCCATCCAGGTCTTCTGGCCAAAAAGAGAAGGGTCCTCTGGAAGATTTTCTTACCTGCATCTCCTGCACAGATCCAACCTTTGAGCCAACTCTGGAGAGAAAAAGAAAAACCCTAAAACATAGCCCCAAATGGGCCCCGTTTTTAAGTTTGGTTGCTCTCCTCAATTCACTTGCTATTGTTTATCTTTCAGTCAGGGAGCTGCTTTTTACATTTTGAATATAATTTAGAGACAGGCTACAGTGGATTTATACCTTCAAGGTATCACTGGTAGTTTCCTCCTCCTCCTCCTTTCCCCCTGCTGTGTTTCCTACACCCTGCCATTTTTTCTTTCCATCTTGCCTTTTATCTATTTCCTATTTCTTTTGGGCTGTCAGGTCTAAAGAGCAAAAAAGAAGAACCTCTAGTTCTTTGGTGGCTCACAGCTCTATTTGAAAACTGGTTTTGTCACTCCTAATAAATCAAAGTCAAATCTGAAAGGAGCCCCAGAGGCTGGAGACACATGAATAAGCAAAAAGGGGTTGGAGGAGAGTGCCTGGGCCAAATCCATCACCTCGCTACTTTAAGTCAAATGATCACAGTCACATTTGTTGAAAAAATCCATGCGCAAATCTGGCCCGGCACTTAAGAAGTGATCCTTATGGCTTTTCTTTTAAGAGAGTTGCTGAATCTATTATTCAATTGTATATACATTTTACAATAAGTGCCAGAATGTTGAGATTGGGAAGAATTTCAGCAAACCTTCTTACCTTCATTAGTCCAGAGGGACATGGCAGTCTTAACACTGAAAGACAAGGTTTGATGAAGTAAAGTACTTCTAGTTGTGCTAAGAGAAATAACTGACCATAAAAAAATGTTTCCCCCTTTATGCTTTCCATCAACAGCATTTCTGTGGTGTCTTTGTTCTATGGCAGGGGTGGGGAATGTCCGTCCGTATAAGACTCACAAAATCATTTAGCCTGGCCCTGGCAAGGCATTAGGGCGAGTTAATTAAATGTTTGACCAAATATAGCAGGCTAATTTTTAAGTTGATAATTTTGTATGACCCATTAATGATGCTATAAATATCCGAATGGCCCTTGAGAAAAAGAAAAGGTTCCTCACTCCTGTTCTATGGCGTGGTCTTGGATGAGTGATGTGTGAAATGTTAGGCCGGTTGTGTTTGGGGATAGGAGAGGTGGTAATACACTCAGTAATAGTTCACAGATTGAACACTCGGGACAGATCGTGATGATGAGTGCTGCGGAGCATTCACAGATAAATTACAACATTTAGACATCACTTTATAGTGCACAGAGTCTCCTTTAATCTTCCCCAGAGTCCCAGGGCAGTTATTACTATTAGGTGGGTAATACTTGTAATTCCATTCCAGAAGTCCCCTGAACTTTGTGTTCCTATTTGCAGCTGCCGGCTATCATCTCAGTATCACCACAGGCACTTGAAACTCACAGGTCTAAAACCGCTTCTCTTCACTACCCACCTCCATTCCCTTTCCCTGTTTTGATTGACACCACCCTACCACAGAGCAAGACATCTAGAAAATCCTACCTGCTCCATTTCCCTCCTAATCCCATTTAATCCTTTCTCAGATTTTACCTATTTTATACATCTCTCAGATTGTCAACCCACTGCCATCATGGCAGTAATTCCCCAGGTCCTCTCCAGCTTTATCAACCACTCTTTCTAACTCCCCATCAAGTTCCTCTTTCTCTTGCTTCCTTAGAAAGCCCCTGGCACATATAGTCAATGCTCAGTAAATATTTTCTGGCTCTACTGTCTCCATGTCTTTGCACAAACTGGCCATAGGCTCAGGAACACCTTGTTTACCTTTCTTCTGAACACCTCCTCATCCTTTGAGATTTAGTTTAGTTCCTATTCAAACTTTAGTAGCCTCGTTACTAACCAGGCTCAGCTGAGTGCCCCATTTCTTGACCTTTCCCACAGGCTCCCATATCATGCTCTTCTATTACAGGGCTTCTCACAGTGAAGGGCCTCCTATTGTACTTATTAAAAATGTAGATTCCTAGCAATTCCCAGAACCACTGAATTGTATAGCTGAGTGAGGGGCTTAGGAATCTGCATTTAAGGCCCAACTCTTCCCTGTGATTCTGATGCACAGGAGAGAGAGGAACAGTGAGAACTGCCACTCTTTTCTGTCCCCTATCTTGGCCCCTACAACTAGTTCCAGGAGAGAAGAATGTGGCCTCTCAGAGCAGTCTCTGGCTAAGTTTAGTTACCATCTATCACTTGCTAGGAGAAGAGAGCATCAAGTTATCAGACATAATAGGTTTTAAACTGTACCTTTATAAAGAGGAACAGTACTTATGTTTTTATTTGATTTTAAATAATTTATTGAGCTAAAATTTTGCATATCATGTTATTCACCCATTTTACATGCACAATTCAGTAATTTTTAGTACATATGCAGGCAGCTAAAATTTGACATATCATGCTATTCACCCATTTTATATGCACAATTCAGTAATTTTTAGTACATATACAGGCACCACTGTGCAACTGCCACCGCAGGTCTAATTTAAATCATTTCTATGATTTCAAATAGAAGCTTTGTGTCCATTTAAAGTCGCTCTCCTTTCCTGTTTTCAGCCCTAGGCAAACACTAATCTATTTTTTTGTCTCTACAGATCTGCTTTTCCGGATATTCATATAAATGGAATTGTAGAACACATGGTCTTCTATCTCTGCCTCTTTTATGTAGCATAGTGCTTTGGCAGTTCATCCATGTTGTAGCATGATCACTACTTCATTCCTCTTTATTGGCAAATAATATTCCAGTGAATGAATATATCACATTTCTTTTATCCATTCATCTATCGATGGAAATTTAAGTTGTTTCCTCTTTTTGGCCGTTATGAATGATGTTGCTAGGGATATTTGTAGACAAGTTATTGTGTGTTTGTACATATGTTTTTGTATCTCTTGAGTAGATACCTATGGGTGGGATTACTGGGTCATATATCAAATATGTGCTTAACTTTTTAAGAAATTTCCAAACTGTTTTCCATAGCAGCTGCATCATTTTACATTCCCACAGCAATATAGGAAGGCCCCAATTTCCCTTGAGCTTCACCAGCACTTGTTATTATATGTCTTTTTGGTTGTAGCCATCCTACTGGGTATGAAGTGATATTGTGTGGTTTTGATTTGTATTTCACTTTCTCTAATGACTATTAATATTGAATGCCTTTATATGTACTCTTGGGAAAACATTTATACCATATTTTGCACATTTTTACATTGGAGTGTTGGTCTTATTATTGAGTTTAAGAATTCTTTATATATTCCGGATACAAGGAGAGCGGTATATTTACTTTTGGGAAGGACAAAAGATCCGTGAACCCTGCCCAGGCTGCAGTAACCTGGCCAGCGGCATCTCCATGGCTCTTTTCCCAGTGCCAGGTGAGGCCCTTGGAGAACTCCTAGAGCACCTCTTTGACCTCTTCCTCTCCGTGGCCTAACAAGAACAGAAGGGCAGCATGGGGACACAGGAAGAGAAAGAGCTTCCCCAACCACATTGGACCCTAGAAGGGTCATGGCAGGGTTTGCGGAGGGAGCTGCTTTTCCATGAAGAGTCCTTACTTCACACTTAGCTAAAGGAGTTCCCACTTCAGGATAGGGGAGTGGAATAGGGGTTTGTCCTGGTTCCACTCAGCCTTTACAGCCTATGACTTTATGGCTGTGTCCTTACTCAGTCCCACCACCCCAAGTCAAGGCACAGAGCAAGGCTTCGAGATATACTTAGATTCCCCCAGGATCTCAGTTCTCATTGGGCTCTTTCCAACTGAAATTATCCACTTCCCTGCAGCCTGGTGTCCTAGAGTGCTGGCCTGTCCCCAACAGCCAAACTGTCCTCTCTTCAAGGAGATCATTTTGCCTTGAAGACAGACTCTGAGTCTCATCCACCTGTGCAGCCCCAGCAATCTGCACAGAACACAGCTCACACATATGCATGTGAATGAAGAAGGAGTTTGTGTTTTGGAAGTGAGGGGCGTTATGCGGGCAGGGTCTCAAATTAAGATTCTCTGATGCCAAAAAATACTTTTCGCACTACCTCAAGTTATAAACCCTAGTCTCTTATCTTCATAGATTCCAACCTCGAAGAGAAATGTTTATGATATGAGAGTGATCAGATGTGGTTTTGAGGAGTGGTGCCACCAGAGTACAGAGGGCAAATGGATAGAGAGATTATTTCTATATGTGGTTGCTTATTTTACCTTCTGTAGTCTGCTCTGGATTTGATGAAGATGACAGGAAGTTAATACCTGGAGGGAAGTTATCTCTGATTTGTGGCATGCTGAATGACTCCGCAGAGAAGTTGAGGTTTGGAAAGTGAGTGCAGCAGTGCCAGGAAGGACCCTGAGGCAGTGGAAACAGCAGAACCACAGCATAGAGGAGAGATTGGCAAGAATAGGAGAGAGGGGGTCATCTCTGTGACTGGATCTCAGGAGGCTGACCAGGTACAGAGAGCTGGAGTGAGGTCCTTTTGAAAATCATCTGAAGATTTGCTTCTTTTCTCTGTAGTGGGACATTAAGCAAATGGCCCATCAGGATTTCATATATGTTCTCTCCAATTTTGTGAAAAATTTTAAGTGTTCTTTTCCTGTATAACTCTCTGATCTCTTGTATTCTGATTACACTATTTCAGAACTCAACCACCCTTGGAACTTTTTTGTAATAAAAAGAAAACAGTGGCTTTTTTTTCCTTTTCTGTTTGGTAAGAAGCTGGCTCCAGAAATGCTCTGTGGGAGAGTAAGCAAAAGACATGAAGGCAGGCATGCTGGCAACGTGAATGTGTCTCCTAGTGAAACAATTCTTTGGCTTGACCAAGCAGGGTCTGCTTCCAGCCCCTCCCACTACAGCTGGCAGGAATATTTTAATCACTCCTGATTTTCTAGATATGAGCATTGTGCTTAGCAGGTCGTGGAGACTAACTGAATGAATGAAGCTAGCATAGTCAGTGAGATAGTCACTGAATGAATGAATCAATGAATAGCATTGTTTGTTTTTCTATACATACTATTATTCCAGTTAGTAAGACGGAATCACAAGGTTTTCCTGGAAAAAAAAAGATAATTAATATAGTCATGATAAAGAGAATCTAACAATCCAGGACAGTCTGGTTTGATGGTAGTTTAACAACATTTTTTAAATTGGGTGGAACTACCGAGAAAGTAGCCTATTGCGACTTTATTGTTCGCAGAGAGCTCACCCATAGCCAGCTGCCCAGCCTCACCATGAAACAAGGTTTGAAAGTCTTCAATTTCCTAGTCACTTCAAGTCCATTTTCTAGTTAATCTTCGTCTTATGATCTTTGAAACCCGCTGGACCTGGGGCTCCCTTACGGAATCAGAAAAGAAACTCTCACCACAATTATTTCTGCACCTTTGTCCTCTTAAGCAGAGCTGTCAACTCGCAACCCGGACACCCGGAAGACCAGTCCTTTTATTAACAGGAAAAAGTTGCCAAAGAAGCTTTCTGCTCTACTTGTCTTAGGAACTTGCTCTGAAGAACTTATAAAACAAACACAAAAACAAAAAACCCCTTGGACAATATAGTTTTAAAATGTTTGAAATCCTAAAAAAAGAAGGAGGAGCCATGGAAAAGCCTAAGGTTTACATTAGAGGGAGGAAGTGTGTCCCTTTAAATCAAGGTAGGAAGCCACTGTGGTTTTGTTTTGCTTGTTTGTTTGTTTGTTTGTTTTAAAGATTTTTAATTTGTTTTTAGAGAGATGAAGGGAGAGGGAGAGAGAGAGAGAGAAACATCAATCGGCTGCCTTCCCCAGCCGGGGATCAATACTGCAACCTGGGAACTGAACTGGCAACTCCTGGGTGCACAGGACAACGCCCAACCAACTGAGCCACACCGGCCAGGGCATCGCTGTGCTTTTAAGTGGGAAAACTAATCTAGTATCTTCTTTTACATGGACATTTCTCTTGTGAAAAGTTGGCTTTCCACTTGACCTGAGATTACGCCAGGATGTGGGCTGGCGAGGGAAAGGCAGTGAGGGGTAGCCAATTAACTAGTCAATCCGAAAGTATTTATAGAAGAATTCTCCATGTACATGGCAGCATGCAGGCTCAGTGGGAGATACAAGGAGAATCGGCCCATGAAAAGCTCAGACTAATCTCCTTGGGAGGCAAGGTGTGCATGTGCTGGCAGAAAAGACAGCATGAGGCAGTGTTTTAATTGGGCACTATGTCTTACAGGCACCAGAAGGGTATACAGACAAACAGGCTGCTCCTCTGGGCTTATCACCGTTTATTCTGGGCCATGGGGTATCAATTTTCAAAGTGACTATGAAAGCTGCTTTTTATAACTAGTTAGACTGAGTAGGTAGGGCCTTAGTAGACCCTGAGCATAAGATGGTTTGGGTGCAATATATGAAGGATGAAGGAGCGTTATTTTCCAAAAATGATTCCTCGGAGATTATGCTTGTGTCCTTCGCAGGGTACAATTTAAAAGCAAAAGAATCATCATAAAAATGTTCAGGGGGAAATATATGACTAAAAAAGTACTAGTGACATAGCCAAATTTTCATTTTATAGTAACCATTACACATAGATTTGAGAAAACCTCTGTTAGAGAAATGAAATGTTGAAAATAATAATAATGATAATAAATAATATGTAATAATAATAACCTAAGCTTTTCAGCTACTCATTTTCCTTGGCCAGATCTTCTAGATGATTGCTGAACATTGCAAGTCCCCAAAGACTTCATGTAATGGTACATAGATCTAACTACTCTCATGGAAAGCAAAATGAAATGGGATGTCTTCATAGCAGTAGCTAGCAAGTTTATCACTACCATGTGCCATTCTTTGTATGTCTTCATATGCATTACTTCCATCAACTCTGTGTATAAGTAGTAACTGAAACAAAGCAAAATTAAGCTCTTTTCCCAGAGTCTCCCAGCTAGTGATTCGAAACCCTACTTAAAGATGGGCAAAACAATTGCGATCTTATAAAATGTTTGAAAGTGTGGGGAACTCTCATTTTCTGGAAACGGCTGTGAGAAGGATAGGAATGTGTGCACACTCTCTCCTTCAGAGCTTTAAGCTTAGTCATGGTACTGCTGGTATAACATTGGCATTGGACAGTGTTAGGAACCAAATTCCTGTACTTTCAGGATGGGTTCTATAAAACGACCAATGAAGCAAAAAAAATTTTTTTTGTTATAATAGCTATCTTTTCTCCTACGATAATGTTTCTAGCACAACTTATTATTCTAAGACACCTTAGTATTCTCAGAGATGCCTTTGAGAATACTTACTGGCTATATTCTTGTTGAAGTGTATGAAATATTTGTAAATGTATGAAATTGGTATGCGAGATGTTTGAATTGTTTAAATATTTAGAATGCTAACTTCTTTACTTGAAAAAAACAACAACAACACTCAAGACTTTGGTTTATAAACTCACCCAGAGACATACAATATGCAATGCCCATTTCCTACCTTTTCTACACCTCTTGAAAATAATTTATAAGGAGAATATTTGATCAGCAGCAAAGTATGTCATCATAAAAGTTCTAAACACTGGGGACAATGAGAAGAATCCCAAAAACTTCCTCCAGAAAGGAAAACACAGGTAATATCCCAAGAATGAAGAATCAGAATGGCTTGGACTTCTCCACAGTATCCTAGGGGCTAGAAGACATGGGAGCAATGCCTTTAAAATCCTGAGGAAAATTTCCAGCCTGCAATTCTATACTCAGCCTAATCACCAATCAGGTGTGAGAGCAAAATAAAGATATTTTCAGGCATTCAAAAATCTCAAAAAAATTGACTTTTCATGTACCATTTTTCAGAAGACAGTGCTCTTTCTAGTTCAGGAAGTCCACCAAGGAAGAGGAGGATATAGAGTCCAGAAAGCAGGTAATAGCACATGAGAAGTGGGGGAGAGAAATCCCTAAGGTAGTTTCTCTTTTCACCTTCAGTGACAGTGAAGGCAGCTCCCAGGTCACAGATGTGCAGCAGGCCACAGAACAACCATGCAGTTGGAGTAATTCTCCAGAAGAGAGAACTCTGAGAAGGAAGAACTAAGAATTCCAGATGTGGTTAGTCCCATTGAAAATGGACTTACACAACTTGGGGAAGATTTTAGAGATGATTAATTTTAAATGTGTAGACAACTGAGAAGCTGAAAAGCATGGCTTTCAGAAAACAAGCTATGCAAAAAGTGAAAAATCATGACTGAGCTGTGAATAGTCATAACTGTATTAACACTGATTATTGGTCACACAAAAATTGAGATATAACACTATTGGGAGAATGGGATGAAAGGGAATGTGCATGTATGTGCTGGTGGGGACGGGGCAAGAGAACAGTAAACCCTTTTGTTTTTGGTGGGAACTCAATGGATGATGTCTGACAGTGAAGAAAGCAAATAAGACATAGAACTATAAGCATATTATTTAGAAACTGGAAGCCCAGTGCACAAAATTTGGGAGGGAGGGTACCCTCAGCCCAGCCTGCACTCTCTCCATTCTGGGACATCCCTCTCACAATCCTGGACCAGTGGCTCCTAATTGCTCAACTGCTTGCCTACCTGGTCACCCCTAACTGCCCCCCCTGCCGGCCTGGTCACTCCCAACTGCCCCACTGCCAGCATGGTCGCCCCTCACAGCCCCACCACCAGCTTGGTCACCCTACGCAGTCGTTTGGTCATCCCTCACTAACCCCCAGCTGGCCTAGTTGTAGGCAGCCATCTTGTGAGGGCATGAGAGTTAATTTGCATATTATCTCTTTATTATACAGAATAAGGAGACAATTACAGTACTAAAGTAAACAGCTAAAAGAACTGCAAATGGTTGACTCCCAAATCAAAGAATGGAAGGAGGCAGTCAGAGGACTGTTCTGTTTTATCATAAGCCTTAAAGAACTGTTGACTCTACATCTATTCATGTTTGGCTTCGATAAAAATAAAGATTAATCTACAAAAAATGAAGAGTGAAGGAGAAATTCAAATAAAAAAAGAACAAGGAAGGATAAGTTATACTTCTCATTATAGAAAAACTCAAAAGAGAATACCCAAAAAATAATGCAAAACAAAGAATTAAGATTAATCTCAAGTATCATTTCCTAAAACATTAAAAAGAGAAAGTTGTGAAGTTCTGTGTTCCTCCCCCCCTTTTTCTTTTTACTCACCCTCTAATTCTGGCCAAACATTGGTGTTTATCCTCTGTAAGCTCAAGGTTGGCTAGTACTTGAGTAGAAAATCTGAGCAGCAGCATCTAACCCTGTCTCTTGATTCTCCAGCTGTACATCTGGCTTCTCTTAGTGTCTCATTTGATTCCCAGAACATCTCACATCCACCATCTTGCCACTTTCCCTTCTTTGCTGGCTTCCTGACCCACATCATTTGTCCACTGACCCTGACTCGTTCCATAGCTGGATCTAGTTGTCTGCATTTGCTTTGACTGCCCTATCCATTTCCTCCATCTAAAACTTAATTCCTGACTCCCACCTCCTCGTCAAAACTTGGCTGAATCCATTTTGAAAAACCAAGGTGAATGGAATTGCCTGGGAAGAATTTGGAGAATCTGCAGCTCCATTCTTTCTTTATTCTTGAGAGCCAGGCTAGCAGCTGAGGGCGCATGTGGGGAGAAGTGTGTGTGTGTGTGTGTGTGTGTGTGTGTGTGTGTGTGTGTGTGTGTGTGTTTGAGAGAAGAGGACACAGCCATCTTGGACCCTGTCATGTTTTTTGGGAATACTAATGTATGTTTTTTATATCTCGGTGTATTCTCTCTTTTATTTGTTCTTCTATTTCTCCTAGAAACTGTTCTAACATTTTAAGCCCAGAGGCATCTTTCCAGCTTCCTTGCATGAAGTTGCATTTTGACCTCTTAGGAGGCTGTGGCAAGACTTCGGTTCATGGTGATTTCACATGAAGTGACATCTGATTCACTTTTAGACTGCATTCCACACCAGTCTGCCCAGCCCTGCTGTTTGTGGGCTAACTCCTATTGTCTTTCAACATATGAAGCACTAGATAATGTGTGGTTTGGGTCTTGTCTGGGAAGCTGATTAAGCCACAGTCAGGGACAGCAATCTATGTGTGAAATGTAACAGGCTTTCCTCAGACAGCTCTGGGGTGACTGGAGGTACTTACTTGGTGCTTTTCTGTTGGGGGACAACGAGCTCGCTAGGAGAGCAAACACGTTCTTTTCTAGCGTGGGCTTGGTCTATGGTGGTAACATTTGGCAAGTTGAGTAACAGGGAACAAATAACTGTGAACAGATGGGCAACTATTAAAAGATTAGAGGGGCTTTTATCATCTCTCAAATGCCCTTCCCCACCTACCTACAGGATACCCAGTTCCCTCACAAGCTTACGTAATGGATTTAATTTTCTTCTTCCTTCCCTGCCCCCCCACGCCTCCCCCACCCCCGCTTGCGATGGAAGCAAAAGCTCTGACGTTAAGAGGAAGAGAATAGATGAGAAACTTCTAATTTTGAGTGCCCTTGGGATTAGATGCTGATTTCAGCCACGCAGAGAACACTGCCCCATATTTTGAAAGAGTGGCTGCTGGCAATTTTAGAGGAGATGATTTTCCAAAGCAGACAGTGAACCTTCCCCGTCCATGTCTGATGAGCATCTGACATTTGAATACAGAATTACCGAGCTATCCATGTGCTTTTATAAGTATAACCTTGTTTTTAAAATAAGGCAATGGCAAGTTGTTACATTTAAGCTCAAAACTAAGAGACTACAAAATACAAAAGAGAAGTGCCTTCCCAGCAGAAAGAGAAAATAATTACACATGTTAGAGCAATAAAATTTATCCATGCTCTGGGCAGTGTTGTCTGAGATGCAGGAGCATGTCATCCCCTGGCTCAGAATGATGCTTGGAAAGTTCCTAACAGTGAGAAGTGCAGACACTGAGTTGAGGCCTGTTTTACTCTCTCTGAGGCAGCAGCCTGATTTTGCCAAGACTATAGGTTGGTATGGTCAGAGTTATGGTACCTATTAGCTGGATCTTATAAATCTGGCCAAACAAGCTTGGGTTCCACTCCTCAGGGGCTGCCTTAATAACATACATTCTGGGTCAGTAATTCTAAGGGACTCACCTTGAGTATACTCAGTGTGATTATCTAACATCTGTTTGGAAGCAGGAAGGATGGATAGAGACCCAGCCTCACTTTTACCCCCCAATTCTTTAGCCAACCTCACAGCCGTCTTATTTCAGCTAAGAGTGTTGGGCAACTCAAGATCACTGTCTCCAAAAACTACAGCACCTAAAACTGAATTTTGTCTAAAAACAACCAACATCAAAGGGAAATAATACTTTTTTAACTCGGGAATATATTTATTTTTGGTTCTGCAGGTTTAAAAATATAAGTATCAACATGCTAACAACTGAATTTTTTCTATTGTCAATATTTTTTTCAATTTTTTCCCTTTATTGATTAAGATATTACAAATGTGATCTTATCCCCCCAATGTCCTCTCATCCCCCCACTTCTGCCCTCACCCTCACCCCCTGTTGTCCACGTCCATCGTTTATGCTTATATGCATGCATACAAGTCCTTTGGTGGATCTCTTCCCCTCACCCCCACCCTCCCCCAGCTTCCCTCTGAGTTTTAAGCATCTGATCTATGCTTCTCTGTCTCTAACAGCAGTTTTTGTTCATTGGCTTATGTTGTTCATTATAATCCACAAATGAGTGAGAGCATGTGATATTTAGCTGGGAAATAATATTTTAAATTAAAATACCCACCATCCAAAATAATTGTAATTTAAAATAGTTTAGCAACAGACCCCTGAAACACACTAATAGCAGGTAGAAGACAATTCTCTCTGGAGGCAGTGGCGTCTGTTGGCTCCTCAATGATGCACAGTTTCACAAACTCACAGTTCTCTCGGGCTATGCTGTTTGGTTTAAGGTTACTAAGTAAACAAGGGTTTAGTGTCCCCTGCAGAATTATACTTTAACAGAAAGGACTATTGGAAATGGTTCAAGTCTCCACCCACCATTAGCAATAAGAGTTGACAATATTAATTCTGAATATATATTCCTGGGCTTTTAAGTAAGTGATGGACATAGATTGTATCATAGCTCAAAGAACCACCCGAGGAAATACTTGATAATGCTGTCAAGAGACTGAATGTTTGTGTATTGCATTTGGGCTTGTACAAAAGTCACTGAATTGAATAAGCTCAATAAAATTTGGGTTTTGTTTTTTTTTGTTCCAAGTTTTATGTTCTTTTGCTTTTCACATATTTCCCTGACATGTAGAAATGCTCTCTAGGTAACTAAAGCCCTTCCCAGCAATTTTTATTTTGTGTGATGGTGTCAGCTTGCTAATCCTGCCTGAGCTCACATGATCTCCATTTGTTCCCATTTTCTAGAATGGAGGCGATGCAGGGACTGGTGGAGAGACTGGAGCAGGCAGTCGGACGACTGGAGTTGCTGTCTGTGGTGTCACACCGGCCTCCTGGGGACTGTGGGGAAATTAACGGTGTCAACGGAGGTAGGGCCACAAACCATTGTCATTGCCCATCTCTCTGTGGGTCACTTCATTTTGTCCCCATCACTTAGTTCTCAAGAAATATTTCTATCTACTTTCTTCAACTTTCTTACTCCTTCCTTTACATGTGACCATGACATTCACCAGATGCAAGCGATCCCTGAAAAACAGAAAGGGAAAAAAAGTTTCAGCGCACACTCCACCAAAGTTACCAGTACCTCTGCCTGTGGAGAGCGTAATCCATGTGCCAGGCATCATGAGCCTTTGGTTTTAGTGTTTATGCTGCTCTTCCACACTCAGTGACTAAATATATTATCTAAGTGATTATCAAAAAGAAACTAATGTTCTCAGTTGGAATATAAACTGGAAGGAATTATTCTATAGATTTTAATTTTAAAAAAGAACAAGTCATTAAATTTCAGAACTGCCATTTTCAAGGAATGAACCTGATGTGAATCCGAATGTGAATTCCTAGTGACGTGATCCTATCACATTGTTTTACCTGTGCCTGCTCCTAACCAAACACACTTTTAAAAATACACGAGAAGGCCCGGGGAGCGTGACTTGGTGATTGAACATCAGCCTATGAATCAGGAGGCCGCAGCTCCATTCCCAGGCAGGGCACATGCCCGGGTTGCGGGCTCAGTCCCCAGTGTGGGGCATGCAGGAGGCAGCTGCTCAATGATTCTCTCTCATCATTGATGTTTCTATTGCTCTCTCTCCCTCTCTGAAATCAATAAACGTATTTTTAATTACATGCTAACACCACACTTAAAAACATAGATCTTAAAAACTATGTGAGCAAATATTTTTTAAAAATTAACTATTTCTTTAACACGATACCAGGTATGGCAAACTCTCTAAGTTATCTACAGTAATTTTTCCAATTTCTTCTTGCCTAAGCTTGCAGATTTAGCAAATAAAAAATACAGGACACCTAGTTAAATTTGAATTTTAGATAAGCTGACATTTTGGGGGGTGAGGAGTTGTGTGTTTCAGATACTGCATGGTACACACTTATGCTAAAAATTTATTCCATATTTATCTGAAATTCAAATTTAACTGGGCTATGTGTATTTAACCTAGCAACTTTATGCTCATCTCACATAAGGTCCCTCCTTATCTGACCCATTTTGAATCCTGTTAGGCTTTGGGGGCTGAGAAAAGAATTGTGGAAGAGGGGGTTTCAAACAAAGCTTTCACCAGGCAAGATCCATAGTGATGCTTCTAGAATTTCAGGCGTATTTGGAGCTGTGCCTTGTATTACATGCCCTGGGACAAAAATTACTGTGTGAGCACAAATGTGCAGGCTGGTTTTTCCCAGTGAACATAATGAAAATTAAAATGCTCTGAGTGCAGTGAAAGGGGATGCTATTTAAAGGAAGGCTGCCAGGGCCTGTAAGTTGTTTCTGCATCAACAGAGACACATCTACGATTTCATTTGAAGCCTCTTTTTGTTAACTATACAATTGCTCTGTGAGATTCAGTTAACCTTATTTGCAAGAATATATTTTTATGTTCCCTTCAGTAAATTTGTGTCCCTATTACTTTGTCATCTGGTGAACAAAAGACATTTCTCTAAAATTGCCAACCACAAATATAAAGCCGGTGAATACATAAAACAAAGTTAAATCCAACTACCCAGAGATTGTGTAGTATTGTTGAGTAAATGGGGGGAAAAAACCCTCCATAATCTGAACTTCATTTACTCAAAGAGCTACTAGACTGAACTTTTTATTTTCTTTATAAAAAAAAATATTCTGGGGCCCTGGCTGGATGGCTCAGTTGGTTGGAGTGTAATCCTGTTCACCAAAAGGTTGTGGGCTCAATCACCAGTCGGGTCAGGACACATACCTAGGTTTTGGGTTCAGTCCATGGTCAGGGCATGTATGGGAAGGAACCAATCGATGTCTGTCTGTCTGTCTGTCTCTGTCTCTGTCTCTGTCTCTCTCTCCTCCCCTCCCCCTCCTTTCTCTAAAAGTCAATAAAAGAATATCCTCAGGTGAGGATTTAAAAAAATTCTGGGAAATTAACAGGCTAAGCAAAATTAAAAGGCATATAATTAAATTACTTAAGTATTTAAGCAAATATTTTCTCAGTTATTGAAGTCAGGTCTTTTAAAACAGCTTAGCCACCAATTTATTATCCTATTTAAAACGAAGTGATAATTAGTAAGTAGTATAGTTAGGAAAATGTCTGAATGATATCCATCCTTAAGACATTTTCCTTATCCTAAGCAACATCGCTTCCATTTCTTCTTAATTAGTAAGCTTTGGTAATTATCTAAATTCTATTTTGAAAAAATCCTTAAAGACAACCTCTCACCTTAAATATATACATCAGCATTACAATGATGCTACAACTAAAGTTTAAAAATTATTTTTTATTTAAAAAGAAACTTTTGGAAGGAATCCAGTCCATTATAAATCCATCTATGCACAGACCAACGAACTGCCTTCTTATGATACTGGTGTTATGATGTGTTTGCTATGTGTTGTTTTTTTTTACCCCTGACAATCAGGCAAGTTTGGCTCAGCAGTGGAAGAAATATTGTTGCATGCCTGCCAAGTGGCAAGCACCGTGATAGGTGCAAGAAAATCTAAGATGAATTACATACACAGTCCTATTCCTCTAGGATCTTTGGTCTCGATGCATTACTATACAGGGCCACAAATGCTTCAATTGCAGGGTGCTCAAAGGATGCAGGCTGGGGAGAAATACAGGTCATTGGAGGCTGCCTGGAGGAGATGTGAGCAGAGCTGAGTGATGGAGGGCCATCAGGAAAACTCCCTTTTATATTGTACCTTCTCCATCATGTTTCTAAAACTTTCCACTGCTTTAAGTACTCAACAGAGACCTACCCTCTCCGGCCTCTCCCACACCCGCAAACAGGTTGGCCTGTTCCCAGATGGATCCATAAGGAATTTTGGGCTTGCACCCCTTTTAGGTTCAGATGTTAGAAGTTAAACCAGGAACCGAAAGCTGAAGACAGCTGTTTCCGTCATCCTTCGGGCCTGTGGAAACGGGCAACTGGGAGAAAGGGAAGAGGAAGGAAAACTTTATCTGACAGGTCAATGAGCTTGGGTATTTCTGTCCAATATGAGAAAGGCAATCCTATATTTTGTTTTGGATTTTAGCAGCCTGTAGTGCCGAGGTTCTCCATGTTATCTTTCTCAATATTAAGCAGATGAAGTCTAGGACTTGGACAAATTTTTCCTGTGAATTAAGAGGCAGGGAGAGATCAGAGCGCACCAGGCTGAGCCGTTGCTGCTACAGCTGTTACAGGGATTTGACACTGCAAACGCTCTGCAGTAGCTCCGCAGTCTCTCCTGACCACCTCTCCTCCCCTGGAGGTGAAGAAACGACAGAATGAGTGACATCAGCTTTCTTTTCCCACTTGCCCACAGTCTTTATTGGCTTCTAGTTGCCCTGGATAACATTGGTCACTCTTGGCAAAGCTATTACAGCACCTGGTCTGATCAGTCTAGAGGGAAGTGCACTGGCTGTGGATGAATGAGGCTTGGTTGTGGTTTTGGACCTGCCTCTTTCGTGGCATATGGCTTTGGTCAAGTCACATGATCTGTTTGCATTTCCATTTCCTGCTTGGGAAAGCTGTGGTGGTGCTCTTTACCTCGTGAGTTTGGGGGAGAATTAAGTGAAATTTTATAGGTGATAATGCTTACTGGGGAGGATGAAAAATAGGCAAGGATTGTTTCCTTGAGCCCTTGAGAAGTGTATCATAAACACTGGTTGAAGGAATGAATGACTTAGTGAAGAGAATGAAAATGGCATGAATGATATTAAACTTCCATATTCCCCATGGCAAAGCAGTACCAGCTGTTCATTAAACTACCAGGGAATGTCCTAACTGGTTTGGCTCGGTGGATAGAGTGCCGACCTGTGGACTGAAGGGTCCCAGGTTCGATTCCGGTCAAGGGCATGTACCTTGGTTGTGGGCACATCCCTAGTGGGGGGTGTGCAGAAGGCAGCTGATCAATGTTTCTCTCTCATCAATGTTTCTAACTCTCTATCCCTCTCCTCTCTATAAAAAAATCAATAAAATTTAAAAAAAACCTACCAGGGAATCACATGTTTTTCCTCCGAAGGTGTGGCCCCCTCGGTGGAAGCCTTCGATAAGCTGATGAACAGCACGGTGGCCGAGTTTTTAAAGAAGAGTAGGATCCTTGCTGGTGACGTGGAGACTCATGTGAGTACTTTCCTCTCCTGTCCTTCGTGCGAAGATAACACGGTCGGCAAGGAAAGGGGCTGTTGGGACGTTGGTGCACTGCTGGTGGGAGTGTCAAATGTGTGGCCAGTATGGAAAAGAGTAGAGCGGTTCTTCCAAATAATTGAAGGCAGAATTTTCATTCAATCTGGCAATTCCCCATCTGGATAGATGCCCAAAAGAATTAAAAGCAGGATCTCACAGAGATATCTGTACTATCTATGCTAACAGCAGCACTATTCCCAACAGCCAAAAGATGAGGCAACCCAAGTGTCTGTGGACCATAAATGGATAAGCAAAATGTGGTATACAAGGGAATATTATTTAGCCACAGGAAGGAAGGGGATTCTGGCACATGCTACAATAAAAATAAACCTTGAGGATATTATGCTGAGTGAAATTAGCCAGTCACAGAAGACAAATGCTGTGCGATTCTATTTATAATATAGCTAGTGTAGTCAAACTTATGGAGACAAAAGGTAGAAAGATGGTTGCCAGGGGTGGAGAGAGAGAGAAATTGGAACTTTTTAAATGGGTACAGAGTTTTAGTTTTGTGATGCAAACTAACTTCAGAAAATGTCCTGGAAATCTGTTGCACAATAGTGTGCATATACTTAACACTACCAAAGTGTACACTTAGAATGGTTAAGATGGTAAATTTTGTGCTATGTGTATTTTACTATAACTAAATATATATATAGCTTGAGGAAAGCAAAGTCATAGAATTTTATGATCTCTGGGTTAGTAGAGCCCTTTAATGATATCCAGGACTGCTTTCCAGTTTTAGACACTTTTATACATATTTAGATGTTTAGCATCCTCTCTAAGGCTAGTCATTATTTGCATGCAGTTAGTGAAAAGCTAATGTAATAGCCAAACCAATTAAAAACCTACAAGTTTATCACCAGGTTCTTCTTTTTCATTTGCCTGTGTTTGTCACAGAGGATTGAATTCCAACTCCATCTGCTCATAGCTTTCCCAGCAATGAGACAGTCCTGACAAAACCATTTTCAGATTAGACTCACATAAAATCTGATTATTAAATAAAGTTGTGGTTTGGGGTTAAAAATCACAAATAAAAAGGGATTCTCGGTTTGCTCCTTCCCCAATTAAACATTATGTGCAACACCCACCACCAGTCTCCCAGGGGATCAGGTGACTCAAGTTCTACCAGAGGTTTCAGTACTGTAATTGAATAGACGCTTAGCTTATCACATTTGCAACAAATTTGTTCAACACATTTGAGAAAAATGAAGATTCTTCTCATGACCTCCTTTTTATTAAGTACTAGGGGCCTGGTGCACAAAAATTTGTGCACTTGGAGGGTCCCTCAGCCTGGTCTGTGCCCTCTTGCAGTCTGGGACCCCTCAGGGGATGTCCACCTGCTGGCATACCTGGCCAGCCTGGGTGAGGGGCTGATGGCTGTTTGTAGGCTGCCCAAGTACCCCAGTGTGAACCCTCACCCCATTGGGGTGTGGCCAGCCTGAGTGAGGGTCTGTGGGCTGTTTTCAGGCTGCCCACAGTCCCTTCAGGGTTTGAGTCCCTACTGGGGTACCTGGGCAGCCTGGGTGAGGGGTTGAGGGCCTTTTTCAGGCTGCCCACAGCCCCTTCAGGTTTTAGGTCCCTACTGGGGTACCTGGCCTGCCAGGATGTGGGGCTAAGGGCCGTTTTTAGGCTTTCAGGCTTACATGAGTGTAAGACACCAGCCTAGACACCCTTGGAAGACTCTCAACAGTGTTCCTGTGCTCAGGTCTCACCCCTTCAGTTGTGTACCTGTGTGCCACAGTCCTGAGGCTCATCATTAGTTTCCACTGATGCACGCACACAAAAGAGGGAGTGTGCACCATAGGTGAACACACCAACAACCAAGGCCTCATGCTGCTTACGGATATGAGTCACGCTCTGCTTTCTGTCACTGGCTGGCAATGCTGATTACACCTGTAGATAGCTTCCCCCAGCATTGCTCTGGCCTGCACTCGGCCTGATCGTCATCCCTGGTCCTCACTCACCCACAGCTCCCATTGACCCAACGTCCCAGCAAGGCTGGCTGGAAGCAGGTTTCTGGGGTTTATTTATCTCCTATAATTGAAACTGTTGCTTTAAGCAGGTAATGAAGCCTCCTGTCTGCGTCAGCTCCATGGCTTCTATAATTGCAACTATGTTGCTGTGAGCAGAGAGAGGCCCAGCCGGCCTAGGCAGGCAGTTTACTCCTGGTGCAACAGAAGCCTCTGTTTACTCTAGCTCCGTGACTGCCAGCCTCCATCTTGGCTAGGTTAATTTGCATACAGCTGCTCTGATTGGCTGGTGGGCGTGGCTTAGGCATCCTGTAGAAATGGTCAATTTCAATATTACTCTTTTATTAGATAAGATTCCTATTGAAATACGTACTGGCTAAAGAGGGGAAGTTCTAACGTACATGAGTTCTAGAAGAGTCTATGTAGTGAAATATGTTTGCTTCAAATATATCACAGAGCTATATAATTACTCTGGTCTGTTCTTCAGCTCATTGCAGTAATAGAGTGGCTGAGCTTCTCATATTCTAAGGTGTGATGGTACCTGAAAGCTAACATAAAATGGACTACTACCCTAATACACTAAAAATGATTGTTGAGTCATTGACAAACATTTACTTGCTTGAACACAATCATAATAATTATTGTTTCATTGTTACTATGAATTAATGCTGACATTGTGCTTCTGAGGTACATAGTATAACTCTTGTTAGTAATATTTCACAAAATTTTGTGTAGAAGTTTTTATTTTATTTTTATTGTTTATAGTATTACATGAAGCTTTTTACTATATAATAATGAAGCCTATAAATAAATACATTTTATTATTTACTTTTTAAATATATTTTTATTTATTTCAGAGCAGAAGTGAGAAGGAGGGAGAGGTAGAAACATCAATGATGAGAGAGAATCATTGATTGGCTGCCTCCTGCACACCCCACACTAGATTCAAGCCCGAACTTGGGGCATGTGCCCTGATTGGGAATTGAACCATAACCTCCTGGCTCATAGGATGACACTCAACCACTGAGCCATACTGGCCAAGCTAATTTTTTATTTTTTAAATGAAGCATTTGAATATTAAGTCTCTTCAAATTGCATAGTAAACAGTTCCTTTAAAATCTTGTTAGAACAAAGTTGAGTTATAAATAAAGCATAGCTTGATTTATTAAATAAACTTTTGTCTTCTTTCCACTCATTAGCCTGAAAACAGTATGACTCAAATGAAGGAATATTCTCAATAAGTAATACATAGCGCTTTGTGAAAAGGAAAGAGGGAAAGTAGGAAGGGAGTGAGGAAGGCAAAGAGGAAGGGGAGATAGAGAAGGGAAAGAGAGAACTACACTTGTTATCTGAAAGTTTGGACTCTGATTTTATAAGACAAAGAAAAGTGCAGGCAGCTATCGTCCATCTGCCCATGTACCCTGAACAGTACCTTATTTTTTTTCTCTCTTATAGAACCATGTGTCGTTGACAGTAAGCTTGCAGCTGCTGCCTTTCACATAAGCCAGAAGTGGGGGGGTTGAACTTTGTTTCAAGAACACACCTGTTGCCTAGAGAGGGGGAAAAACATCACCTCACATACCTGATTGTACAGTATGGAAATCCGAGAGTGACACAAATCTGCATCCTGTTCAATCCTGTCCCTGTGCGTAAAAGCTATTTCACGGATCCAATAATGAATAAGGGCAGCCAAGCTATGATTTAACGTCTGTCTCGATGTGTTGGCTGCTGGTTGGGCTTAATTTACTGAACTCTCAATAGTCTATTGACAGAACAGACCACAAAAAGGGGGAACTAATAGCGACAATTAGGAAGCTCTGTTGAACCGAAGAACATAACAGGTTTAGCAAAGATTAGATCTTGTAAAGCCTTCTTGTATGCAACATAAACCAAAGGGCTTATTCGAATTACTTTTCAACCCTGGACCACTGGCAAAGCTTGCACTCCTTTTAAGAAAGAATAAACAACACATAATTTAATAACAGATGTTTAGAGTACACACCGCCCTCAATGTCACAGC
Organism: Murina feae; assembly: GCA_004026665.1. Taxonomy (NCBI): domain Eukaryota; kingdom Metazoa; phylum Chordata; class Mammalia; order Chiroptera; family Vespertilionidae; genus Murina; species Murina feae. The sequence goes on along the minus strand of PVJC01016978.1, from coordinate 8,813 downwards.
AAAGGGTTCTCTAGGAACTGGGCCTGTGTAATACCAAGCCCTAGGTCAGACATCATTTATCCTTAAATGGACAAATGGGATTTTTTTTTAGCAAAGCTATCCTGTTGTTTTTCATGGTGTACGGAACTAATCTCGGGTCTATTTCTAACTGATTTGGAAACCATGAAACAGCTGCAAATCGTATGGGTCTTCCTAACTCAAACCCTTTTTGGAAATTTATAGAATTTATGCTTCTGGAAGTCTGGAACATTTGTTTACTATTTTGATTTAAATGGGTAAGAAAGAAACAACTGAGAAGTATAACATACGTAAGCATAGTATGATTAAATCACACGGCACAATTGAGTTCCCTGATTTTATAAAGGACAAACATTTTCAGACAGTAATTGTAGCTGCACTTTTGATGGGTCACCGTCATTACTCTAGATGCTCCTACTCTTCGTCATTTATTTGAACCCTTTACAAAATGTTTTGTTCAGTTTATTCTAGGCTGGCTAGGTAACAAGTTCAAACAGTGGCAGAATAAGCAGTATCTTCCTCTGACGAGCACTGGCAGTTCATACTTGGAATTTAGAGCTGGCTCTGCTTTTTATGGCATGACCTTGAGCTCGTCCCCTAGCCTGCTCAGTAATAAGGCTGGACACCTCACTTCCAAGGACCTTTCGGCTCTCACAGCCCCTTTGAGTGACTCACCCGCTGTCTCGGCATTAAAGCCTGAGGGGAGAGTTTGTTTTCCAGTTGATAGGGCAGCAGCAGCATCATTATAAGAAGCATTTTGAGCTGTGCCAGGGGAAGCACCTCAACCATCTGAACATGCAGAGCAAGCAGAGGAAGCACGTCCGGAAGAGGATACACAGAACACTGAAGACGAAATAGCATCCTGCTTTCCCAGGCTATAGGAGAAAGTCAGACTCCTACCTTCAAAAAGACCCAGGGTCGCCATGAGTCTGTTCCTCTTGGTCTTGCAGGTTGTCACTCCTTTACATGGACCTTACTTCTGGGACGATGACGAACTTTATCTCAGAAATCAGTAATATGTAAACAAGTAACACTTGTTTTACTCATTCCTTTTGCATTTCTGCCATTGATTTTAGAAAACATCTATGGGTAGTTTATACTCATGTATAAAGCGACCATTGTAATGTTGGTGCTTTACTACATAGCCACCCTCCTGCTTCCATAAAAAAAAAAAAGAAAGAAAAAAAAGAAGCAGCACAAGTTTTGACTCAGCAAAACAGCCCATTCTACACATTTCCCTCGCTTTCCTGCTCGCCTTCAGCCAAGTTGCTCTCCCATTAACTTCTGGTTTCCTTGCTAATTGTTTTAATTTAAACATTTATAACTAGAAGTAGATGCCTTGGCGATCTCGAGCCCAAAGGATCTGTATGTTTGCTACATTCTCCAAATGGCAGGGTTCTAAAAAGTGACCTGCATAAAGAATTCTGCTTCTAGATTTCATACAGGCTTCAAATTGGAGCCTCCTTTCCTACTGTCTGAGCCAGTTATAACAGTCAGAGTTATTAGAGATGAAATAACTTAAAAGTCATACATTCCAATATTCAGGCCCTTTTACTTTTCCTTCTTTTCCTTCCTTCCTCCCCTTTCCCCTCCCTTCTTCTGTTTTCTTTCCTTCCTTCCTTCCTTCCTTCCTTCCTTCCTTCCTTCCTTCCTTCCTTCCTTCCTTCCTTACTTCCTTCTTCCTCCTTTCCTTCCTTTCTTCTTCCCTCCCTTCCTCCCTCCTTCCTTTCCTCCCTTCCTCCCTCCCTCCCTCCATTCCTTCTCTTTTTCCTCTCCTTCTTCCTTCAGAGAAGGAAACTACAAGCTAGAGAGGTTAGGTGATGTAGGTGAGGTGTCAAATAGAGCACCATGTCCTGAGGGCAGAGCCAGGAATCTTGTCTCCGAGTGTCCACCCATTGCATTGGAAGATGCCTGGCTTTGACCTGCTGAGCATCTGTGTCTCCCAACACCTTTGTTGGTAACTGGACTTACCTTTCCCCTTACCAAATTTCCACAGCATGAGGAAAGTTCATTATGATGTTTGGCTCAGGCACAAGGGCTGGGGAGAGGGTGGAACATCACTGTAACTCGTGTCTTTCGTGTGTCTTCTCAGAGCAATGTTGAGTGAGGCAATAGGGAAAATGGTGACCTCCAGGACAGATGAACTGCATCCCTCATGGGACTTCACTTCTGCCTCATCACATTGACCTTGTTTCAGCCTGAGCTGTTGCACCATATTTGCAGAATTCAGAAACTTCACAGATATATCAGCCTCTGTTATCATTCTTCCCAAGAATGTGTAAAAAATTTTATTCTCAGCACTGAATACATAATTTGCTACTAAACATATACTTTGACTCACAGCCCATCTCCTGCTAAGTCATTGACCTTAGTTGGACATCCTTGTGACCACATTTTTATTTAAGAATGTTTGCTTTTAGGGCCTATAATCTGTTTCGTCGAGCATTCTAATTTCATAGCATATTAGAGCGTTGGGCACAGGCTAATGAGAAAGTGGACTTGGAATCCAAACATCTTTTGAAGGGCCACCAGGCATCGGTAACCACCAGGATTGCCCCATTTACTCAACCAAAAATAGAATATGGCACTAAAATATGTTGCTGAAACAATGACTACGGTGCCATTAATTTCTCAGGTTAAAATGATACCTGCCTTTTTTTTCTTCCTGGACAGTCAATGTGCTTTTGCCAAGCTTTCATCTACCTGAGCGCTTTCCTTTTGGCTTCTTAAAGGGAACCGTCTAGGGAAACCTGAGGTAAATCGTCAGTCCTGCCTTTCCTTCTTTTTTCTGTGTTCACTGCATAAGCAGCATAGAAGGGCCCAGTGATGTGGTGATGCACTCTGAGCTGACCCAGCTGCAGAGGCTGGAGATAAGCCCTGTCACCCACCCGCTAGCCTGCCCCTATGAAAAAATGTAGACTATTGATTCACAGATGAATGGCGTTGCTCTACAAAAAAAAAAGCACAGCAAGAATTTACAGCTCAGTCCATGCCAGGCGTCCCTGAGGGTAACCAGCAACTTTTCTCCGAAGATTTTTCTCCCTAGAAAGACCCTTTTAGAGGGTTGTTTCCCAATGTTAGTCATGCCACCCAGTACTTCAAAATATGCTTCCTTTCCCTTTTTCTTGCCTGCTTCCTTTTTCCCTATCTTGCCTTGTTTCTAAAACTATGCCAATAATTGGAACATTAGTTGTTGTTTTCTATCTAGACTTTGGGATTACTTAATTATTTGCCTACAGGCTGTTTCAGTGTCTGAAAATTAATACTTGTCTAAAAGTAATGGCTTGATTTCATTTAGATTATCCTGTTATTTATATCCATACATCCATCTCCACAAAACACGCACGCATGCACACACATGCACATGCACACGCATGCACATGTGCGTATGCATCGTTCACCTAAGAATTGCACAGAATGCTGTATTAGCAACACATGAGAAAAAACAGTCTTGGTCAAATATATGAGAGCTCTGACCCAAGGGTCACTCTTATTGTAAGAAATGTGTTTGCAAATTTGTCAGTGTGCATAAGGCAAGAACAAGAGATACTTTCTCACCTGTAGTATATTTTTTCACTTTCTAGTTGTATTTAGATTGTGGTTTAACACTGCAAGCTTTAAAACATAACATTATACATTTTGTAACACATTACAAACCAACTTTAAAAATAAGATGTTTGGATAATGTAAAAGAAAACAGGGTATTCAGTGAATTAACAATTTATCACTCATGTGCATCGGCAATAGCAATCCTTCCCCTTTACTTGGCAAAGGGAATAGTTTAAATAGGAAGGTACTCAGAATGCTGATGCTTTCCATTGCTTTAGTTGAAACAGATGAACATGCAATAGAGGTAGCATGCTTTGCCTTTGGAGGCCCCCCTGTAGGGCGCTGGGTTTTATTTCACGGCTCCGGAACCATGTTGCTTTCCTCTGGCCCTCTCAGTGTCTAGCACTGTGCCCATAGTAAATGGTTAATGTATGTTTGCTAAGTGAATAAATGAAAACAAATGTTTAAATGCATGAATCAATTCTTGAATGAATTATTGAATCAGAGGATGTATGAAATATACTACGGCTGACAATTTGAATCAAGTAATGCCCTAGACTAACAGTTCAAAGAAATCAAGGCCAGTTTTTAAGTCATGAAGTAGCAAATGAAATAGGAAGAAATATAGACCATAGATTTTTGTTTACCACACACGTACACACACACACACACACCCTGAATTTACCATAACTCTGACAATTAATCTACTGTCTCCCTTATTTCCTTCATTCTCATTCTTGTTTGTAGTTCAGGAAAGTGAGCCATTGACAGCCTAGAGCTCCAAGACATCTTCAGAAAGCTAAATGAGCATTCATAAGTGACGGGAAAATCCATCAATATATTGACGTAGTCATTGCCAGTAGAGCACTATAGGAGACAGGATATTTTTCTGAACCTTCAATATGTGTTTTAAACTAAAGGTCACATTAAAAGAGAAACAGAATTTTGTTTGGCGTTTCTGTCTGGGTTGGGTTTTGGCACATGCTTTCCCCTTTTATCGTTAACATTCAGAATGATGGTAATCAGGCAAGAAATAACTTTGGAGTCAAAAGGGCCAATTGGGAAATTAAATATTTGTCTGGGACTTCACTGCAAATTTCCAACAATTAGTTCTCCCTGTTTTCAAGAGTCTTTACCTGTATTTATATAATTTTAAACATCTGGAGAGAAAGTGGGGGAAAAATTCAGTAGCTTGTCTAAATATATGCAAATACAGACAGTCCCAAACTTTTACATGGGGATCCCACCATAAAGTTCATTCCTAAATTCGTTCTTGGAAACCTGGAAGACATTTGACCGTAGGCCTCATGTGAGAGATGGGTGGCTCAGTTTTTACCCAAAGATACAGAAAAACGTTACTCCATTTATAGGACACAGACCACTGCTGTCCACAAAGTCTTTGCTAATGGTTCACCACAAGATAAGTACAGAAATTGTAAAACTGAATTCTTATAACAATCTGCGTAATTTTAAGTATGTTAAATCTAGTATCTGGTTTTCATTTCATGTTTCTAGTAATGCTCTTTAATTTATTTTATAAAAATATTAGTCCATGACAGATGAAAAATTAAACATAAAAACTTTCACCAAAGGTTTTTTGAGCAGCACTTATGTAATGCAAAATGTTAGAAAAATTCTTCCACTCTGCTTTTAGTTAAATGAAGCAGGAAAATGATAGCATTAAATGAAAAACAGTAGTTTACCATGAATGCTGGTATCTGAGGGAGTGTGAGTTTAATTAGAGAAAGATAAATAAATAAATATATATATAAATGATTTCTATACAGATTATTTATACTTTTAGCTGATATCGAGCTTGATTCTGCATTCACTACCAAACCTAGGATTTTTTTCTTTATGAGTGTATATCACACTCCTTTGATTATAAGAATGACTTTGGAATTCACAAATTGGATTTTTTTTAAAGCAGGAAAAGAGATTTTTCTGAGGACAACTAAGCAGGCATTGAGAGCAGAGAGATTGTATGTACATTTTAAAGATTCACCTTATTAAAAATGAAGTCTGAAACAGTACTCATGAAATTGCTGACGATGGTCATTTTTAGTGGGGGGACTTACTGAAAGCTTTTACCTCCTAAACACCCATGTCTTTTGAACTTTTTACAAGTATGTATTTACTGTTGTCACTAGATGAAGGGGAAAGGGTACTTTAAGAAAAAAATCTTGGAATCTAAGTATTGCCTGGAAGGGAGTTCACTGAACAGCACAAGACAAACGGGTAAATGCAGGCACCATGTGGTGTCACCCATGCAGTGTGACTGTAGGGCACCCTAGTCATCAGGGTTCTGAGCTGCCTGGGAAGTCATAGGGACGTGGGGAACCACTCTTTCAGCAATGACTCTTCATGGGAAGATCTCAGTGTCAATGGATTGATGTGGGGTAAATATGATTTGTCAAATGAACAAAATCTGGTTCATAGATAATGTTATCATCAGTAGGGATCAACTTTATTTTCCTGCCTTATTTTCACTTTTCATATTAGTGAAAGAGGCAATTGCAAAGAAGGGGAGAGAAGAGGAGTATTGATTGAGGGCCTGCTGTGTGCCAGGCACTTTGCCAGCTGTTGACAAACATTGCTGGCAATTATTAGGAGAACCCTTAGATAGGTAACATTCAAGATAAAGCAGCCAAGACTCAGAAAGGTCAGGTAACTTGTTATGGCTGTGCAGCTAGTAAGGGGCAGCGTTGCATTATATCTCAAGTCTGTCTAAAGCTATAAAGCCCTCAGGTTCTCTGCTACACCACTGCTTTCTAATCATTTAGGTCATTCATTGCTAAGCAGTGGTTACTGAGCTTCTGTTGTAAGAAAGGCCCTTTTTGTAAGCCACCCACTGGTATAGCCCTCAAGAACGCATTACCTCCTTGGAGACGCAAGGCATATGTGTATGTGTGTGACCGTGAAATAAGAGAACAGCTTCAGCACCCAAGTGAAAGGACAATCCTTAGAGTCTCAGTGCATTCTAGAATAAGGAGTGCCTGTTGTCTCTAGTATTTTGGAGTGGTCTTGAAACAGTCATCTATTCTTTCCTTGTGTAGACCCAAGACTCATCAACCAGGAAGTTCTGACTTCCTACATCAAACGATTTGGTTTAAACATGTTGATAAATTCTTTAGATACCTTGTGTTAGAAAGTGTTAGAAAAACAAATTGGAGATTTGGAGAGGGGCCGATCTGCCAAACATGGTGTTGTAGCTACACAATGATTGACTTTGAAAATGAAGTTAATTTACTAGTTTTCTCCAGATTACAAACTTGTAACAATATTCACACCCGTCAGGAAAGCCAATGTACTTATACAATAGTGGGTTCTTTTATTTTCTATCCCTACATCTTAAATGTTCACTGTTTTATAACTCTTTCAAATTTTTGATATTTTACAATATAAATTGCAACAATTAATTATTTGGGTCTTTTTAGTTAGAGTGGTTGGTTTTATTATAATAGATTTTGCAAACTTTTTTGCACATTCAATTTTTGTGCTCTGTTTGCTTAACTTAGACCAAATATTCTGAGCATCTTCCCATGTCAGTAAGTTGAAATCTGCATTATTATTTTTAATGACTGCCTAGTGTTGTGTTGTAGGGCTACACCATAATTGACTTACACAATCAAAATTGTATGTAAGTGAGATGATGTATACGGCTATACATTTATGTGGGGCTCAGACTAGGGAGGCCTCAGGATGTGAACCTGACAGGGAGCACACCTGGGCTCCTGTGTAGCCTCACCCTGGTCTTTTCCTTGCAATGATGATCATGTAGTACTATTTACAATCATTTTCAAAATTAGTGACATGTGATAATTTCAAATTTTCCCCTATTAGGAATACAATTGCAGGCATTTTCTTCTGCAAACATTCTTTCATATTGTACAGTTATTTTCTCAAGGCAAATTCCTAGAACTGGAAGTGTGCTAGGCCAATGGCAAGCGCTCCCTAATAGCTATTGTTCCCCACCCCTTACACCCCCACACACGCATTGTACTAATTCATATACTTGCAGTGTCTAAGCATGCTTTAGGCTATGTGGTGATCATTACAAACTAAGAAAATAAGGATTCTAGGGAAATGATTTGAATGCACAGTAACATTCATGGCCTTGCTTGTTTACAAATACTTTGCCCTCTGCTGGGTAAGCAGGAAAATAAAAATAAAGCTATATTTCCCTAAAAAAATCATCTTTCTTTTTCTTTTTTCTTTTTTTTTTTTTTTTTTTTTTTTTTACGAAAGAAAACCATTGATCTACGGCTTATCATTTTGACTTATCAAAAAAAATGTTTAAATTGCCTATTTGAGGCTGGATCTGACCTGTTTTGGGTAGAGTTGGTTGGGTGTTGAGATCGCTGGACCAAAAATGCAGCTGAGATACATAACGGGAGCTTCCAGGCTTAGCTGTAGCGAGGACACGTTGGAGCCATTCTTCGCGTCAGAACTATGCACCAGGGCTGCTGTAAATACTTATGTGAGTTGCCAAGGCAACAGTACTATTAATGAAGAATAAACCTCTTTTATTATCAGTTCCTGAATGATTTTTTTTTTTACAGAATGTGCTTCGTAGCCTAACATTGACATTCTCAATCTACCTACTCATCTTTCCTTTCCAGACTGCAAAACTATTTAGCTCTGTTCAATAAGCATGCCTCCTTTCTCTGCCAATGAGAGTGGTATCACTGGAAGGAAAAAAACAGTCAACTGTAAAGGCAGTAAATAGACTAATTTATAACAATTACCTAATATAAAATTATTGCCCTGTTGATGTATGTTTTGGCTAAGGCAGAGCCTGAAATTGACTGGGACTTTTTTGGTGTTTGAGCAGGCCAGAGTCTTTAAATTAGCTTGTCTTTATGATTTAATGGAGCACTGCCAACATATTTTTAAGTAAGTGGAGTGTGACATTATTGCTTCCTTTTCCTAGTGAGACTGTAAATTTAGATGTAAATTGTGCACACACTGGATGCTTCCGAAAGGCAGCCCAAGCTGAGTCATAGGCTTTAGCTAAACCTGTTGTTTTGAACAGCAGAGCCATGATAAGGGAAACGCTGGTTAGAAATGACTGGGTACTAACCACTGTGATTCCTGGGCTCTAGAAAGAAGAGTTCTTTTCTTCCAAAAAAGAATACGTTCCTCTTTTTGTATTAATCCTCACCCGAGGATATTTTTTTTCCTTTGATTTTTTGGGAGCGTAGAAGGGAGGGAGAAGGAGAGGGTGGGAAGGAGGGAGGGAGGGA
>PVJC01016977.1:0-33057 GCA_004026665.1 Murina feae | reverse complement strand
GAGGACTGCTCCGAGCCTCAGATGCGGCTGGGGGCAGGTCCCCAGTGGTGACACACACACACACACAAAAGGCGCCTGGCAGACTGGGGCCATCATAGGACATCCACTGAGGGGTCCCAGACTATGAGAGGGCACAGGCCGGGCTGAGGGACTCCCTCCACCCCGAGTGCACAAATTTTTGTGCACCGGGCCCCTAGTACTTCAATAAAGCTGAAAAAATAAGAATTAATAGTTGTTGGTTCATATTGTCTCTCACAGGTAGTAGGGAAACAGAGATATTTCTGATGTCATAAGGCCTAACCTAGGTTTATAGCTGGTTCCTTTCTTCTGTGAACTAGAGGACAGAAACTTGCTCCCCTTCCTTTCCCTATCTGTCTCAGGGAGAGGCAAATCAGGACAAAGTACCCTTCTTTGTCCCAAATTCTGCTTTACCACTCCTTGTCTAGTTCATAACACCCTGGACCCCAAGGGATATTTAAGCCATTCTTAATTAAAATGTTTTATCAAGAATTGTAAACCTGTAAACTTTGATGAAGGGAAGATCATGGCTCTAATTTAGCCAATAAACTATGAGCACCACAGGAATGAAGCCTTATCTCATATGTACTCTCTGATTTCATAACTTCTTCATTCCTTCCCTCCAAAATGTATTCCTAAAGCCCCACACAGTCATGTTTTCATGTGATGCACCACCCTTTCCCACAGGACAATGAGCATCTATTTCCCAGTGGTGAAGTGGCTCTTGCGAATACATTTTCCATTTGAGAGCTCTTCCAGAAGTTTGTAGCTCTCTCTTTTGAGGAGAAGAGGAGTGAGCTCTGAGTTGGGGGAGAGGAGACAAGAAATATGGTGGTGTAGTTTTACTCCAGGCTATGGCTGATTTTCTTGTAAACTGTCTGAAATCAAACACAATTTGGAACCAGGAGGATTAATATCCTCCAAAGAAATCTTTAGACTTAAACTAATCTTATATTTTTCTATAACTTATGACCTTTATCTTATTCCACATGAAATAAACCCCTGGCCCTGTTATGCTCTTTTCCTTCCCTAAGTGTTTTTACAAAGTGCTTCCATATTTAGTGAAGATGGTTTTTTTCTGAGCCATCAGGCAAATGGCCCACACTTAGAACACATCTCTCACCAGGAGGCTTGCATTTTACTAGAAAAATTGGAGAAGAGAGTTGTCAGAATTTCAAGTCATCCTGCAGTACCTGAAGGAGTACTTCCAGTTTTTTCTGAATCCATATTAGCACTATAGAATTTGTAAGATTTTAATTGAACTCCTATTTGTTCTGAGGTCATGAAAAGCCCCATGCTCAGATATCCAACATCATATGCTAAACTCAGAGCAACTTTGGAAGTCCCAGAATAGAAGAGACCCAACAAACAAGGGAAGCACAAGCATATTTTTCTAAATGGCCTGCCAATGAAAGTTTGGAGGAGGAGTTTATAGGATTGATATATATTAATACTAGAGGCCCGGTGCAGAAAATTTGTGCACTTAGCAGGTGAGATCCCTCAACCCAGCTTGTGCCCTCTAGAAGTCTAGGAGCCCTCAGAGGATGTCCAATTGACAGCTTAGGCTCATTCCCCATGGGGAGTGAGCCTAAGCCATCAGTCAGACATCCTTAGTGCTGCTGCGGAGGTGGGAGAAGCTCCCACCACCGCCTCTGCACTGGCCAGCCATGAGCCTGGCTGAGTAATGCTCCCCCTGTGGGAGCACACTGATCACCAGGGGGCAGCTCCTGCATTGAATGCATCATAGCAACCGGTTGTTCTGCTGTTTGGTCTATTTGCATATTAGCATTTTATTATATAGGATATAATCAAATATGAAATAATATAACATAGAGTCTACCTTAATTCTAAATGTAAGCTCCCTTACACTCACACTGGATATATTTAAAGCTACCAGAGAAGTAGATGCAAAGTAATAATGTTATTTTACATAGTATATTTATCATACTTTGCTTCCACCAATTTTACTTAGCTGACTAAATGACTTTATGTTGTAGAGGAAAGAGCATGAGCATCAAATACCCGTATAAATATTTATTTGTTAATCATTGTGAACCCATGAATATTTCCTTCCCTAAAACAAGTAATTACAAATGACTCCTATTTTTCATCATAAATAGCTGAAAACTGTGCATCATAAAAAGTTATCTATATTGCTCAAATATTCAATATTTTCCTCGCAACTGTTTTCTCTCTTCTAATCCTAACCTCACTGAAATCTTCCTAGACTGCTGCCATAAACCCGAAGTGCCCCATTCCTTGATCTATCATATGTCTCCTAGGCACTGCTTGTCATTTCATGACATCACCTTGGGAATTGATTTGCATAATCTGATAGTCTAATGATTGATCTTGTGGATAAATTGTATAAATTTGTGTGCACATAAGGCAATGCACAATACTTGTGATTTCTCACAAAGAATATCAGTTTTGAACAACTAAAAGCTACTATATATAAATATGAATTCAATGTATTAAATGTGTCCAAAAGAAGAGAACAAAACTGGTGTCTGATAATCATCTTATAATGGCTCCTTTCCTTTTATTAAATAGCAAAAAATAAATGTTACCTTTTAATAAGGATGGGAAAGTGATCTAATTCTTTCTTTAAAGTTATGTCCCAGTTCCCTTGATATAATATTTAATAAATAATTTATCTTTATAATGTATCATATATTTATATTTAATTTTATTATACTTCAATTATCATATTCAGTAACCAGAAAAATATATATACATTTATAGTTTTGGAGAACTTATTGAAATCTTTAGAAGTCTATTCAAGTTTATGTAGTTCTTATGTAACTAGAGGCCCGGTACACAAAAATCCATGTGCTTGGGGTGGGGGTGAGGGGGCGGTCTCTCAGTATGACCTGTGCCCTCTCACAATCCAGAAGCCCTGGGGAAATGCCCAACTGCAGGGAGCGGGGCGGGCCTAAGCTGGCAGTCAGACATCTTTAGTGCTGCTGTGGAGGTGGGAGAGGCTCCAACCACCATTGCTGAACTTGCCAGTTGTGAGTCTGCTTCTGCCTAAGAAGTGCTCTCCCTGTGGGAGCACACTGACCACTAAGGGAAGCTCCTGCACTAAATGTCTTCCCCCTGGTGGTCAGTGCCCATCATAGCACCTGGTCATTCCACCACTCAATTTGAATATTAGCCTTTTATTATATAGGATATGAAGGCTATTTGCATCTTCACCCATTTGCTTCTAATTTTCATTGTTCCCATTATTAGACTTTTGGATTCAATATCACTATTTTTGATAAAGATATTCCTACAAATATTATCATTAATCCATACATTAGGAATTCTAAACTTCTCAAATAAATAATTGCCAAACACTAAATATCAAGGCATTTCCTTGTGACTAGGAGAAAATAATTACTTAATTGTAAGATACTTGATAAACCACTTTTTAAAAAAGTAATAAGAAAATGGATAAACCTATCTTCTAAATCCCAAAATATAAAAATATTGAAACACAAAAAAATGCTTACTATATGTATACAATGCAACTTTATATCCTTCCAAATTAAACCATTTTTAATAAGATATTATAATGATTAAACTATTTCCAGGCCCAAGAAACACAATTATAACAACAAAAGCACTCTGAATTATTCCCCAAGAGCAATAAAGCAATAGTATGCTGCTTCAAGATATTCACAAGTTTTATGGGGGTAGTCATCTATAAAGGCTACTTTGCTTTGAAAGATTGATAGACAAGAAAATGTTGAATGCTGTTGATCTCCAAAAAGGCATTTAATAGTGAGTAAAAAACAACAATGAAAATCTTAAAACTTGTTTTTCCTTCATAAATGTTTATGATATTTTAGTGATCAAATGTATTACAAAACATAGATTATGACTTATATTTCTTTTGAACTGCTGGCTGTATTCCCTCATTCTTGCAACTAGGATAAGGAGGGTCCAGATAACTTTGTAGCTGATGCTAATCCTTGCCGTATCTTTCTCATAAAGTTTAAGATGTTTTGTAAACCCAGTGTTCCAGCTGTCCCAGTTGTCTGACCCATTAATCTGAAATCTACTTTGAGCCTTTAGCAATCTCATAATTTCTCCTTAAATATAAATAATAATAGTATGATGATGTTGCTCTCAGGTTAAAAATGGGTTAATTCATTTTTTTTTGAATTTCAAAGTGTAATTTTTATTTTATTTTAATTTTTTGAAGAAAGGGAAGAAAGGCAGGTTATGATAAATACACTGTAAACAGAAAAAGTTGTCCCTGAATTATGCCTTTAAAAATTATCTTTACTTCTACACTATTTAACATTTTAAGAGTCAATTATAATGTTTCATATTTAACACTAATACAAATAACTTACAGTCTGCTCTACCATTCTGGGATCTAAACTTCTAAGTACATGGACAGAAGAGTAAAATACTTCCCTGTTTAATTCAGAAATTTAGAATAGTTATATGATTTGACTAGACCGATTAAGGTGGTTAGAAACATACAATTATGTAGGCGGTTAGTTAAATTTGCTTCTGGGAAATCAAATAACAGAGAGTAGCAAATGAAGTAACATAAAAAAAATTATTTCCTATTTTAGGGGAAGGGGAATCACAGGCCAGTTTAAACCTCTGTAGGCCTTTTAACCTACCCTACTCAGATCTAAGACAGATTTTTCAATTATCTGAATAAGCTCCATTCTTTCCATGAGTATCAAAATGATTGGTAGTCACATCTCTAAGTACAATCAAAAGCTTGTTGAACAAAACATTAGTAAGGTCAAAAGGAGACTACATATCAAACTGGAAAAATAATCTACTCAAGTACATATTACATTCAGTTTTCAAATCATTTACTAACATGACAACAGGTTTGGCTTCAGTCACTCTTGTACACACAACACACCCAAGCAGGCACCCCAGCCACTGATCTGCTTTGCAATACAAGGCCATAAAGGCAGAGATGGTATTCTCTAAGCCAAACTTTAAATAGATTTAAAAAAGTAATTTCTAATTTTACAGAAATGCTTCTTCAAAAAATATTTTCTCTCACTCCTTCATCTCCTATACTGAAGGATGTGTAATATGTATTTTCCCCAAACTAAATCTGAACCCACAAAATTGATTCCAGACAGATCTCGGCAAATTAGAATCAAAAACAAAAATAGAAAAATTCTATTTTTATATATGTATACATATATATAACTAATAAAATCTAATAAATCTAATAAAAGAGTAATATTGAAATTGACCATTTCTATGGGATGCCTAAGCCATGCCCACCAGCCAATCAGAGAGGCTATATGCAAATTAACCCAGCCAAGATGGAGGCCGGTAGTCACAGAGCTAGGATAAACAGGCAGCTTCCGTTGTACCAGGAGTAAACTGTCTGCCGGCTGGCTGGGCTTCTCCGGACTCAGGCAACAACATAGTTGCAACATTATTTCAATTATAGAAACCTCGGAGCTGAAGCAAACAGCAGGCTTCCATTGCACTAGCGATGGAGGAAACTGCCTGCCTAGGCTGGCTGAGCCTCTAACTAAGGCAACATTCTTTCAATTATAGAAACCACAGAGCTGAAGTGGACAGGAGGCTTCATTACCTGCCTAGGCCTCAGCTGAAAGGAACAGTGTATCAATTATAGAAGATAAATAAACCCCAGAAACCTGCTTCCAGCCAGCCTTGCTGGGACATTGGGTCATTGGGAGCTGTGGGCAACCTGAAAGCCAGAAAACAGCCCTCAGACCTGCACCCAGGCTGGCCACACCCCCCCCCAGTAGAGTGAGGGGCCCCACTGGGGGGCTTGGCCAGCTTGCAAACAGCCATCAGCCCCTCACCCAGGCTGGCGAGGTACCCCAGTAGGGACCCAAAACCTGAAGGGACTATGGGCAACCTGAAAGCCTGAAAATGGCCCTCAAGCCTGCACCCAGGCTGGCCATATGCCAATGGGGTAAGGGACCTCACCCCATTGGGGGGCTTTGCCAGCCTGCAAACAGCCATCAGCTTCTCACCCAGGCTGCCCAGGCACACCAGTAGGGACCCAAAACCTGAAGGAACTGTGGGAAGCCTGAAAATGCCCCTCTGCTCCTCACCTAGGCTGCCCAGGCACCGCAGTAGGGACCCAAAACCTGAAGGCGCTGTGGGCAGCCTGAAAACAGCCCTCATCCCACCACCCAGGCTGGCCACACCCCAGTGGGGTGAGGGTTCACACTGGGGGTCTTAGCCAGCCTGCAAACAGCCATCAGCTCCTCACCCAGTCTGACCAGGCACGCCAGCAGGTGGACATCCCCAGAGGGATCCCAGACTGTGAGAGGGCACAGGCCGGGCTGAGGGACCTCCTGAGTGCACAAATTTTTGTGCACTGGGCCCCTAACATATATATACTGATTGGAATTCTCTAGCATTTTAAATTTTAAAATCACTTTAGAGATGAATTTTGGGATTCTACTGCTCACAACTCCAAAATCTGTAATGATTTAAGGATATACTTTCTCTTGTTTCCTTCCTGATCACCTTCTCCCCTCCATAACAGTTCATTATAGCCACAGCTCCAGTTTAATGGAAAGAGAGAGAAGTTTTTGAATAGTTTTTGTTTGTTTGTGTGTTTGTTTTACATTGGTGATCTGGGTGGCACATATTGATCTTTGCCATTACATCGAGTAACTCCCTGAGGTATGGCTCTGTGGCCAAATTGGCGTCTCTGTTGCCTAATTTTTTCAGCTGCTCTCCTGGGAATGATATTGCCTCAGAAGCCAGAATAATCCTTACTAACCCCTGCTTCTGGCTTCTCATGTGGTTTCTCAATGGAATTCTCAGGAACTCCATTCTCTTCATTTTTGGTGGGAGACACTACATTGGAGTGAAGTTCTCGTAGCGGCTGCACAGAAATTGGAGATGGCTCTTTAGGGGGCTTTTGGCACACTTCAGCATACCTTAGCTTTCGAGGTTCCTGTAGGGCCACAGTTGCAACTGCATTTATATTATTATCACATGGTGAAGCAGTATTTGTCCCTGATGGCTTTGCAGGATTTGGGGAAGTAACTGATATAGTTGTCGAGTTGAGAACATCCTTCTGAACAGTGGAATCCTCCACTAGATCTTTTTCTATATGAGTTGTGCTCAATGCAGGAGGCTCAGCTGTGCACAAAGGACCGGTTCTTGTATTGAGTTGCTGGGCAGCGGTGCAGTCGGTCTGTTCATCCTCTGCAGGCACTGGGCACTATCCCCTTGTCTTAACTCTTCATTATCCTTTTCTTTGTAGACACCTTTAACAACATCAGACATCCTACTCTCTAAAACAAGTTCACCTGGCATTCTTGATGAACTTCCAAGTAAAGGAGGAAAATTTGAGGCTAATAAGTCAAACTTTGGTGTTGGAGCCTTTGCTTCAGCTGTTGAAGGTTGGGCTCTTGGGATTCTGTCATCTTCTCGTTATCTTCGACCTCTGAAAAGAGTTCTCCTGTCCCTACCATAATCCCCATTCTGTTCAATCTGCAAAGTTGGAGTCTCTTTTGGAAGGTAGCTTTGCTCCTGATGTCCTGCCACTGTAGGGTTACGTCATTCAGTCGGAAAGTTCCTTGACCTGATCTGTTTCCTGTCATCCCCCAATGACACAGATCCCTCTGTTGAGTATTCTGAACCACTTGATGACCTAAAATGAGGCTTCACGTAATTTTTTTGGAATGGTTGACCCATATTCACAGCAGCAGCAGTTGATTTGTAAGATCCTGGTGAATTAAAGCCATTCACAAAACTACTATTTGGAAATGGAGCCAGTGGTGTTTCAAAGTAAGGTGCAGGATTTGGAGACGAAGACTGAGGCACAATACTATAGATGGAGTACTGTTGGTGAGTACTATATACAGGCTGCATAAAGACTGGTGAGGCATACTGTGCTTGAGCTTGAATGGCTGACTATACATACTAGAATCCATTAATCGAAAACCATTCTTAGCAAAAAATGTATTGATAGTTTTTATCCTTGCCATAATTGGCTTTCCCTGAAATGTTTTAACTTCTTCTCTCAAATATTTAAAAGCCTGTTGTGCATCTGTGTCTGACTGGAAAGTGATATACCAACTGCTATTGTGTGCAAACTCACAGCTTATCACCTTGGGGCAGTTTTCATTCTTGAACAAAGCTTTCACTTCCTCTGTTGGTGTTGTTTCAGGAATTTCTCTAAGAATCACGATACAACGCTTATGACTTGGTCTCACCCTTATCAACTTGTATCTTGGGACAAGATCTCAATATTTCAAGAATTATTTCGGTTAGCTTTTTTATTTCTTCCACATTGGCAACTGCCCAAATGGGAATGAATTGATCACTGTCCATTTGAGATATCATGTAAAGATCCTTTGATAAGTTTTCTCTTAGTTGTAGACTCCTTCCCAGCCTGGGCCCCTGTTCAGGGCTCATGCAGGAAACAACCAATTGACATGCTGCTCTCACATCTATATTTCTCTCTATCGTTCCATCTCTTCTACTCTCTCGTGAGAAACAGAATTCCAGTTGTTTCTTCAGGCATTCTTTTAGGTCTTCTGTAGAAATTGCTGAATTGCTTTCTCCAGAAATGTCATATATTTGGTAACTCAGATCTTCTGGCCCTAAAATCATTCCATTAGTTGATTCTTCAATGCCTGCAGAATTTCTTGTGGTTTCACAAGATGAATACATTACTTCATATTCCTTACACATATCATCTGAAAGCTCTGTATTACCCTCAGGATGAGACTCTGATGTTGCTGCTGTTTCATGCCAAGAGCTCTCAATTCCATGAGTTACTGGAATGACAACAGTATTTCCATGAGGAATTTCTTGCCACACTTTGGCATTATTAGGATTTAATCCAGTTCCTTTAGATGTTACCTGCGAGTTTCATCTTCCCGGCTCCACGGCTGGGTTAATTCATTTAAAGTACCTATAACAGTACTGGAAACATGGTAAAAGCTTTTTTTTTAAGTTAATTGATCTTACCATTACTGTCCCTGTTAAATTGAAAATTAAAGGATATGCAAAAAATTTAGCAGTATTTGCCTGAAAACATTTAACACAAAATATTACCCAGGCAAAAATGGATTAAGTGGCCTCTATCTCATCTTGATTCTAATCTCAAAATAGATTACTATTTATATACTATTTATTTTCATTTTGGTTTCCAGGAAAGAATTTGAATCAGAACAATCTGTTTTAAATCTTGTCCCTTCTATTTACTAGTTACATGACCCCAATAAAGTTAATCTGTTTAAACTTCCCTTTATTCAGCTCTAAACTAAGGATAATCCTCATGGGGTTGGTAAAAATCAAAGAAAATAGTGTGTGTAAATATCTAACATATAAAATGGCCCATAATAGCACTCAGTAACTAATTACTACTTTTCCCTTCCTGTTTTATTGTTTTCAAAGTGCTGATCTGAAAATAATAATGACTTTGATAAGAATAAAGCAATTTTAGCTCAATAAAACAGGTTACTTTAAATCTATTCTCCATGGCTTAAACTAAAGAAAAGCTTACTGTTAAGAATCAATTACTCAGAATTTTTCTATTGCCTTTGAAAGAATTAGGTATGAAATTATGAGAATTAGAAAAAATTTTTACCTTTTTAATTAATTTTTTATATAATGCATACTCAATAATCTTGCACTAATTCTTTTCAGAAATTTTTATAATAAAAATACTTGTTTATTCTTTTTTCTATGAAACCCTTATTTATTGTTTTTACTTAGATCAGAGAAGTATCACATATATTATAACTACAAATATTTAGATTTTTCCAAGAAATCATTCTTAATTTTTAATTCTATTATTTTATGTTATAAAAGAACTGAATACTTCTTTGAGCATGCTGGGGAAATTTAGAGTAATTAAACATAGCAGAAACTAGATTACCCATAATCTTACATTAAAAAAGAACCACTATTATATATATATATATATATATATATATATATATATATATATATATATATTTTTTTTTTTTTTTTTACAGAAAATCCAGTTAATTTTTAAATATTTCATGAACTTATCTCACATTGCAAGGACAATGGAAAGCTCCACAAAAGTAAAGATTTCTGGAATGAGCTGGTACACATAGGATGATTGTGTTGATGAAGGGACTAGAACTGGCTCTCAGTGCCTGCTCAATCTGAGTTGAAAAGGCAGGTGAAACCTCTGAGCTGCACAAAGTTAAATCCTTCTGTCTCCCTGGTTTCTTCCTCCTCTTTTGCATAGACCACAGAGTTGAATTCTGAGAAGCTAAAAGTTTACAGTATTTATTTACTCTTCCACAGTAGCTTCTGTGACTGACAGGTATGCTCAGATGGAGCCATACAGGGATCCTCAAAAAACCACGTTAGGCTTTCTAGGCTGGAACTTCCCAACTGGGGCACAAGCAAGCTGGTACACCAAATGGGGGATCAAGGTGTGCCAATATTATGATATTCAACCTTTGGGGCAGGCAGATGTAGCTGGAGTCAATCATCTCAGAGTTACCATTTTCTACTGTATCACAACTTGATAAAGTTTGGGAAGCTTTGTTTTAGGACCATCTCTCTAATATTTAAGGAAGCCTACAATAGTGGGTGTTATTTGGCTAAATTATGTCATCTTTCAAGTTGTCAGTGGAATTCCTTATACTTGTTTTAAAATATATTTTTATTGACTTTTTACAGAGAGGAAGGAAGAGGGATAGAGAGTTAGAAACATTGATAAGAGAGAAACATCGATCAACTGCCTACTGCATGCTCCCTAATTGGAGATCAAGCCCACAACCAAGGTACATGCCCTGGACTGGAATAGAACCTGGGACCTTGAAGTCCATGGACTGATGCTCTATCCACTGAGCCAAACAACTCAGGGCCCTTATACTTTTTAAATTAATTTTTTATTTTGAAATAATTGTATAGTTGACACTTGAGCAATTATGAAGGCTATGGGTACCTAACCCTGAGCAGTCACAAACCCATATATTACTTTGACTCCCCTAAAACTAACTGCTAACAGCCTGTTGACTGGAAGTCTTAGTGATGACATAAATAGTTTATTAACACACATTTTGTATATTATATATGCTATATACTATAGTTTTACAATAAAGTAAACTAGAGGAAAAAGTATTAAGAAAAATATAAGAAAAAATACATTTACAGTACTGTAATACATTTATCAATATCAAGGTTACATTATCTGTTTATGAGATGAATCATTATTAAGTACCTACATCAAAAATGTCTTATCCTATCTAATAAAAGAATAATATGCAAATTAGGCATCACTTCATCACAAAGATAGCCACCCCCATAGCCACAAGATGGCTCCCTCATAGCCACAAGATTTTGGTGCCCATTCCAGCTCAGCCCCTCCACTGAAGTGGGCAGACCTGTTAGATAGGCAAGTGGTGGGGGAGGCAGGCGGCCTGAGGGGCAGAACAGGCAATTAGAGGGGGCTGGGGGTCCCCTGCTCAGGTCAGAGGCCTTTGTCAGAGGCCTCAGGCATAGGCAAAGGCAGAGCTGGTGATCAGAGGGGGCAGGGACAGAGCAGGTGATCAGAGGGGTATGAGGGTGCCCTACCCAGGCATAAGGCTTGGGCCAGAGGACTCAGGCCTGG
This sequence comes from Murina feae, assembly GCA_004026665.1. NCBI lineage: Eukaryota > Metazoa > Chordata > Mammalia > Chiroptera > Vespertilionidae > Murina > Murina feae. The sequence continues at coordinate 21,461 of PVJC01016977.1, read as the reverse complement.
GCAGGGGCAAGGCCAGAGATCTCAGGAGCCTGGGCTTCACAAAGCCAGCAATCAGAGGGGCAGGGACAGAGCCTGTGATTGCAGGAGTCTGGGACTGGTGGAGCTGGCAAAGCAGGTGGCTGGAGGTCCCCTGCCCAAGCCTGCAGCCTTGGCCAGTGGCTAAAGGGTGGAGTCAGCAATGGCATGGGCCTGAGGGTCTCCTGCCCAGGCCTGTAGCCTTGGCCAGAGGCTGCAGTGGGGCAGGGGCAGAGACGGCAATCAGATGGGCCTGGTGGTCCCCTGCCTAGGCCTGAAGCCTTGGCCAGAGGCTGCTAGTGGGGCAAGGGCAGAGCCAGCGATGGCAAGGGGTAAGATTAGAGCTGGTGATCACAGAGCTAGGCTCCATGAAACTGGCAATAAGAGGGGTTTGGGGGTCCCCTGCCCAGATCTGCATCCTGGCCCAGAGGTTACAGGCCTGGGCAGGACTGGAGCTGGGATTGGATGGGCAAGGGTGGAGCTGGTGATCAGAGTGAACTACAGAGGAAACACCTTTTCTTACCACTCATTGGCTAAGTTCCCTGTATGCCACTGGTAATATTCTTAGTAACTTGGGTAATAAGAATCCCTAAAGGCAATTTAGGATTTTTTCCACCACACTCCTGGAGAAAAAAGATGAAGGTCCACTGCTAGAGGGCTAAGAAATGTCTCATCCTGCCCTAGTCGGTTTGGCTCAGTGCATAATGCCTCAGCCTGCTGACTGCAGAGTCTGGGTTCAATTCTGACCAAGAGCATGTACTTAGGTTACAGGCTCCTCCCTGGCTGGGGCCCAGTTCAGGGCATATGCAGGAGGCAACCAATCAAAGTGTTCCTCTCACTTTGATGTTTCTCTGTTTTTCCCTTCTCTTCCACTCTCTAAAAATCAATGGAAACATATCCTCAGGTGAGAATAAAAAAAGAAAGAAAGAAATGTCATATCCTATGAAAGACAGATACTGAAAATGCCTAAAGAAAGTTGTCATTTTTTCATGGTGAAGGGATTGGAGTCCATGTTGATGAAAACACCTTGTTGGCTGCAGTGACTGGAAGTGGGTGCAGCAGCAGGGTAATGGGGCTGGCGGCTTCCCCTGATTAGCCTGTTTGCTTCCCACAAAGGGAGGCCAGACTGTGGCTTAGGCCCGCTCCCCAAGGGGATCAGGGAGCGGGCCTAAGCTGTCAGTAGGATACCCCTGAGGGCTCCCAATATGTGAGAGGGGCAGGCTGGGCTGAGGAACCACCCCTCCAAGTGCATGAATTTTGTGCACTGGGCCCCTAGTCTAATCTAATAAAAGAGAAACATGCAAATTGACTGCACATCTGCTATGCCCAAGCCATGCCCACCAGCCCATCAGAGCAACTTTATTCAAATTAATCCAACCAAGATGGCAGCCTGCAGCCACAGAGTTGGAGCAAGCAGAAGTCTTGGTTGCCCCTGCAATGGAGGAAGCAAAGCTTCCCACCTGCCCTGGCTGGCTGAGACCTCTGCTTAAGGCAACAAAGTTTCAATTATATAAGATAAATAAATTCCAGATAACTCTTCCAGCTAGCCTCACTGGGAGTTTGGGTCACTGGGGGTTGTGGCCAGCCTGCAAACAGCCATCAGCCCTTCACCCAGGATGTCCCCACCCTCATAGGGTGAGGGTCACCTCTGGGGGAGGTTGGCCAGTCTGAAAACAGCCATCAGCCTCTCACCCAGGCTGGCCAACCATCCCAGCGGGACCCCCACCCTGTTCTGGGACACCCTTCAGGGCAAACCAGCTGTCCACAACCTATGTACCAGGCCTCTATCCTATACAATAAAAGCATAATATGCAAATTAACCCTAACAGCAGAGCAACTGGGAATGACTAGTCACTATGACACACACTAACCACCAGGGGGCAGACGCTCAAGTCAGGTGCTGCCCCCTGGTGTTCAGTGCACTCCCACAGGGGAAGCTTTGCTCAACCACAAGCCAGGCTGACGGCTGCCAGTACAGTGGTGGTGGTGGGAGCCTCTCCTGCCTCCTCAGTAGCACTAAGGATGTCCTACTGCTACTTAGGCCTTCTCCCTGCTGGCAAGTGATCATTTCCCAAGGGCTCCCGGACTGCCAGAGGGATGTCTGACTGCCAGCTTAGGCCCAATCCCCCCAGGGGTCCAAGACTGTGAGAGGGCACAGGCCGGGCTGAGAGATCCCCTGAGTACACAATATTTTGTGCACTGAGCCTCTAGTCCTATATAATAAAAAGCTATAATGTAAATGGTAGTTATACCCTCACACCGTCACTTCGTAACAGCTCAGACACTTAACAATGGGGAGAGAGGAATGGGGACCAGCCAGGCTGCGGCCCAGAAGAGGGACAAGCCCCTCGCCCCATTGTCCTGGGTGCCAGTGTCTGTGGCTGTGGCCCAGGAGTGGGACAAGCCACCCACCCTGTGGTCCCGGGTGCCTGCGGCTGTGGCTCATGCAAAGCCGCCCACCCATGGTCCCCTGTGGCTGCGGCCAGCCCAGGTGAAGCCAGCCAGGGTCCTGGGTGCCTGCGGCTGGCCAGAGGGAGGGAAGCCTGGGTCCCAGCTGCCTGTACCCAGCCAGAGGAAGGAGTCCTGGGTCCCACATGTGGGCAAGTTAGAGGTGGTTAATGGCGATCAGGCCAGTAGGAAAGTAGTTAGGGGTGATTAGTCAGGGAGGCAGGCAAGCCATTAGGAGCCAGCGATCCCAGATTATGAGAGGCAGTTGGACACCCCCAAGGGGTCCCGAATTGGAGAGGGTGCAGGCCAGGCTGAAGAACCCCCACTCGTGCATGAATTTCATGCACTGGGCCTCTTGTATAAAACACTGCAGACATTATACATTTTAATAACACTAAAAAACAAAAAAAGATAAAAGAAAAAGAAATTTAAAACTATTTTCAGGCATAGCAATTCATTTATTGATAATGAAGAAGCTGCAATATAATTGTTTTATGTATAATCAATACAACCTAGTCCAATCAATATAATTGCTTCAAGGTAGTAAGGAAATCTCCAAAGAAAATTCCAATACTGTATATTTATTGATAAAGATCCACAGGTGAGTAGACCTGTGTTGCTCAAGGTTCAAATGTATATTCATATGCAGTTGTAAGAAATAATTTAGAGATTCCATGTATCTTTTACCCAGTTTCCCTCACTAGCAACATCTTGCAAACAAGTGTATCAAAATACAGATCAATTTCATCACTATACTGAACCCTTGTGTTCCCCTTTGTAGCCATACTCAACCCACTAACCAATATGTAACACCTGGAAACCACCACTAAGGGGTCCTCAGTTCTAAAATATTGTCATTTCAAGAATGTCATATAAATAAAAGAAAACAGTATGTAATCTTTTGGGGTTGGATTTAAAAAATTTTTTTACTGAGCATAATTCTCTGGAGATTTATCCAGGTCGTTGCATGTACCCATTTTTTATTGCTAAGTAATAGTTCATATTACTAAGTATGTATATACCATTACATTTTGAAGAGCATCTGTGTTGTTTCCACTTTGTAAATATTACAGATAAATTATTATAAACATTTGTTAACAGGTTTTTGTGTAAACATAAATTGACACTTTTTTCTTTGTTAATCCTTACCTGAGAATATTTTTCCATTGATTTTTTAAAGAGAGTGGAAGGGATGGAGGGAGAGAGACAAAGAGAGAGAAACATCTATGTGAGAGAAATACATCAGTTGGTTACCCACCCCCTCCCGCCACACGCACACACACACACACACACACACACACACACACACACGCCACTACCACGGCCAGGGCAACCAAGGTACATGCCCTTAACTATATTTAAATTAGGGACTCCTCTGTCCATGATCAATGCTCTATCCACTAAGAAAACTGGCTAGGACTAAATTTACTTTTTTTATGGGATAAATATCCAGGAGTGCAATTGGCCAGACACACAGTAGTTGCATATTTAGCTTTACAAAAAACTGTCAAACTGTTATGTAGAATGACTTGTACCATTTTCTGTTCCCACCAACAATGTATGAACAATCAGTTTTTTTGCATCCTCTCCAGCATTTGCTATTGTCACTGTTTTTATTTTTGCCATTCTGATTAGCCATGCAACGATAACCTATTGTAATCTAAATTTGCATTTCCCTAATGGCTAATGATTTTCAAAGTCTTTTAACATGCTTATTTTCTATCTGTATATTCTAATCAGTGAAATGTTCATTTAAATCTTTTATCTATTACCTAATTGGATTTATTTGGAGTTTTTACTTTTGAGTTTTAAGGATTTGTTGCATGTATTCTGAGACTGATAGATTGGTGGCATGCAATTTTTTTTTCCTGGTTTGTACCTTCTCTCTCCATCCTTTTAACAAGTTGTGTTAGGTTCTAGAGAAAATAGAACCAATGTATAAAGAGATTTATTGTACAAAATTGGCTCACATGGTTATGGGGATTTAGAATCCTGAGATCTAGAGTCAACCAGCAGGAGATACAGGAGAGCCAATGGTGCAGTTCCAGTCCAAGTCTGAAGGTTGAAGACCAGGAGAACCAAAGGTATAAGTTCCAGTCTGAAGTTGACAGGCTTAGAACCCAAAAAGAGCCAATATTTTAGTTCAAGCTCAAAGGCAGGAAAAACAAACAAACAAAACAATGTCCACCTCAAGGTAGTAGACAGAGGGATTTCCCTCTTAACTCAGCTTTTTTTTTTTTTTATCTATTTGGGTTGGACTGATTGAATGGGGCCCACCCATATATAAGGGAGTGCAATCTCCTTTACCTGGTCTACCAATTCAATTGTTTATCATATCCAGAAGCACTCTCAGAGACACACCCAGAATTAGGTTTGATCAAATATATGAGTACCCTTTGGCCCACTCAAGTTGACAAGTAAATTTAACCATCATACAGAGTCTTTCACAGTGCAAAAGTTTTTAATTTTGATGAGAACGTATTCATTGATTATGTTTATGGTTAGTTTTTTGTGTGTCAAAGCTTAAGAATCATTGCCTCTGCCTAAATCCTAAAAATTTTCTTCTATCATTTTTTCCTAAAAGTTTTATTATTTTATATTTCACATGTAAATTTATGATCCATTTTGGGTTAATTTTGTATGAAGTGGGAAGTTTAAGTTAGGATTCTTCTTTTGGAGGGGAGGAAGGAGGAACAACAAATGTCCAATTGCTCCAGCACCATTCATTGAAAAGCACTTCATCCATTGAATTGTTTTTGCATATTCCTCAAAACAGTTAGATGTATTTCCATGGATATAACTATGGGTTCTCTTTTCTATTTTATCTTTATGTCTAGTTCTCCACCAATAACACACTATCTTGATTACTGTATATATTTAGTAAGACTTCATAAATTATGTAAATATTTATTTTACAGTATAACCTCAGCCCCTTGTATAGTGTCTGAAAAATAGTAGATATACCATACATACATACAAGTACATACATATAAAACAGCTTTATTGAAATATAATTTAAATATTATAAAACTCACCCATTTAAAGTGTGTAGTTAAGTGGCTTTTAGAAAATTCAGAGTTGTACAACAATCATCCTGTCTAATAGAAAATTAGGTGTCACTCCATGACAAATATGGCCCCCCAAGGGCCACAAAATGGCGGTGCCCATAACCACAAGATGGCCACCCCCTAAGCCACAAGATGGTGGCACCCATAGTCACATCCTGACTAATAAAACAGTAATATGCAAATTAGGCATCACTCTGTGACAAAGATGGCCGTCCCTATGGCCACAAAATGGTGGTGCCCAGTCCGGCTCAGCCCCGCCACTGAAGTAGTCAGGTCTGTTAGCCAGGCAGCTGGTAGGGGAGGCAGGGGACCTGAAGGGCATAACAGGTGATCAAAGGAAGCTGGAGGTCCTCTGTCCAGGCAAGAGGCATTTGCCAGAGGCCTCAGGCATGGGCAAGGGTGGAGCTAGTGATTGGAGGGGGCAGGGGCAGAGCTGGTGATCAGAGGGGTATGAGGGTGCCCTACACAGGCATAAGGCCTTGGCCAGAGGACTCAGGCCTGGGCAAGGGCAAGGCCAGACATCACAGGGACCTGGGCTCCGAAGAGTCAGTGATCAGAGAGGCAGGGGTGGAGCCTGCGATCACAGGGGTCTGGGCACTGGTGAAACCAGCAAAGCAGGGTTCTGGAGGTCTCCTACCCAGGCCTGCAGCCTTGGCCAGAGGCTTCCAGTGGGGCAAGGGCAGAACCGGTGATGGCAGGGGACAGGATCAGAGTTGGTGATCACAGAGACCTGGGCTTTGTGAAGCCAGCAATCAGAGGAGTTTGGGGGTCCCCTGCCCAGATCTGCATCCTCGGCCAGAGGTTACAGGCCTGGGAAGGGGTGGAGCTGAGATTGGAGGGGTAGGGATGGAGCTGGTGATTAGAGTGAACTACAGAGGAAACACCTTTTCTTACTGCTCATTGGCTGAGCTCCCTGTATGCCACTTAGTAACTTGGGTAATAAGAACCCCTAAAGGCAATCTAGGGTTTTTCCACCACACTACTGGAGAAAAAAAAAAATGAAGGTCCACTGCTGGAGGGCTAAGAAATGTCTCATCCTGCCCTAGTCAGTTTGGCTCAGTGCATAATGCCTCACCCTGCTGACTGCAGTGTCTGGATTCAATTCTGACCTAGGGCATTTACCTAGGTTGCAGGCTCCTCCCTGGTCAAGGCCCAGGTCAGGGAATATGCAGGAGACAATCAAAGTGGTCCTCTCACTTCGATGTTTCTCTCTCTGTTTTCCCTTCTCTTCCACATTCTCTAAAAAATCAACGCAAACATATCCTCAGGTGAGGAAAAAAAAAAAAAAAAAAAGAAAGAAATGGCATATCCTATGAAAGACACATCTTGAAAATGCCTAAAGAAAGTTGTCATTTCTTCATGGTAAAGGGACTGGAGTCCATGTTGATGAAAATACCTTGGTGGCTGCAGTGACTGGCAGTGGCTGCAGCAGCAGTGTGATGGGGCTGGTGGCTTCCCCTGATTAGCCTGGTTGCCTCCCACTAAAGGAGGCCAGGCTGTGGCTTAGGCCTGCTCCCCAAGGGGATCAGGGAGTGGGCCTAAGCCGTCAGTAGGACACCCCCTGAGGGCTCCCATTATGTGAGAGGGGGCAGGCTGGGTTGAGGACCCCCTCCCCCAGTGCATGAATTTCATGCACCAGGACCCTCGTTGTAATATAATTTTAGAATCTTTTAATACCTTAAAAAGAAACCTAGTGCCCATTAGCAATGATTCCTCAATTTGTTTCTCCCCCAACCGTAGACAACCACTAATATACTCTCTGTCTCTATAGTTACCTCTTCTAATTGGATATTATATGTAAACAAAGTCATACAAAATGTTGACTTTTGTTTCTGACTTCTTTCAACAACATAAGTTGCATTCATATGGTATATATTACAATTTAATTCTTTTCATGGTTGAATAGAATTCCAATTGATCCATTTATCCATTTATGAATATTTGGGTCATTGCAACATTTTTGTTATTATGAATAACACTGCTATGAAAATTTATGTCCAAGTTTTTGTGTAGGAATATGTTTTCATTTTTGAGGGGCATATACCTAAGAGCAGAATCCTGGGTGTTTGTATTATAATCATTTTAGTGGTTTAAAAACTATAATGAATTGGAATTTTTATTTGCATTTCCTTGATGACTAATGATGTCAAGCATTTTTTTGTGTTCTCACTGGCCATTCTTTGGAGAAATGTCTGTTCAATTGCTTTGTTTATTTGTAAGTTAGATTGTTTATATTTATATTATTTAGTTTAAAGAGTTCCTTATATACTTCATATTCAAGTCTCTTATCAGACATATGTTTTGAATTTAATATTTTCCCTAATTTTAAGAGTTATCTTTTAATGTGTTGGTCTCCTTTAAATCACAAAATGTTTAAATTTGATGGAGTTCAATCTATCTATTTTTTATTTTGCTGCTTGTGCTTCTGGCTTTATATCAAAGAAAACTTTGCCTAACTCATGGTCATGAATTTGTCAATTTTGTTGATTTTTACAGAGAATCAACTTTTGCCTTTGTTTTCTCTATTTTTCAGTTCTCTATTTCATTATTTTTCCATTCTGCTTCATTAGGTATAGTTTGCTCTTCTTTTTTAAGTGTCTTAAAGTGAAAAGTTTGTTTTTAACTTGAGATTTTTCTTCTTTTTCATTAAAGTGTTTACAGCTATAAATTTTCCTCAAATAACTACTTTCATTTCATCCTTTAAGTTTCATTATGTTCTGTTTTCCTTTACATATATGAAAAAATATTTTCCAATTGATTTTGTGATGTGTTCTTGACCTGTCTGTTACTTAGGCATGTGTTGTTTAATTTCTACATGTTTATTAATTTTCCATATATTCTTCTGTTGTTTCTTTCTAATTTCACTCCACTGTGATCATCACACATACTTAGTTTAATTTTAATCTTTTAATAGTTATGGTGGCTTGTTTTATGAATTCCACATGTGCACCTAGGAAAAATGTATATTCTGCTAATTTGGGGTGAAATGTTCTTCCAATGACTATTAGATTTAGTTGGTTTCTAGTGTTCTCCAAATTAAATATTTTTTGATATTCTGCCTAGTTATGTTGTACAGATGAAAAGTAATATAGTGTAGTCACTAACCCTTCATGTTGAATCATTTATTTCTCCCTTCAATTCAGTAGTTTTGCTTCAAATATTTTGGGGTTCTGCAAGCATGTTATATGTGCTATATGTTCCTGATAAATTAATCCTTTTATCATTACAAAATGTCCTTTTTATTTTTAGTAATATTTATTTTAAAGTATATTTCATTTCACATTAATAGAACCATGTCATATTTTTATGGCTATAATATATATATTTTCATTCTTTTACTTTTAACCTATTTCTGTCTTTGAAAATAAATTTTGACTCCAATAAACAGCACATAGCTTTGGAATTATAGCTTTGTAAGTTATGTGCTCATGGATTATAAGATTTTTATGTTGTCTGGAAACCTCTGCCTTTTGATTAAATTATTTAATGTATCCATATTTTTTTATTTTATGATTGAGTATTGAATTTATGTCTGCCAGTTTACATGTCTTTTTTGCCCTTCTGTTTTTTTCCTTTACTGTCTTCTTTTTATTAATTGAATACTTAATGAGAAATCATTATTTCTCCTAATGATATTTTCACTACATAATTTAACCTCTTTTTCTTAGTAGTTGCTCTAGGATTAACCATAGATACCTTAACTTATCAGAGTATACTTAACATTTATACTGTCATAGGTGCAGTGAAATATCCAAATGCTACTCTTATTCCTTTCTATGCTGTTATTATATAACACCACAATGCAGTATATTGTTATAATTATTGATTTATATAATTTTATGTCTTTAAAGAAGCTAAGAGAAAAATAACAAGTATATTGTTATAGAGTTTCTTATGTAATTTTCTTATTTACCATTATTGGTTCTCTTCATTTCTTCCAGTGTATTTGAGGTACCACCTGATGTTATTTTCTTACTCTAATATACCTTGGTTACTTCTTTTTGATTTATTATCAAAAATGTCTGTATGGTATAGTCTCAACTATACAATGATATACATATTGGTTATACAATTGCTTTTTTTTCTCACTTTCACCTGAGGACATGCTTTTATTGATTTGAGAAAGAGAGAGGGAGAGAGGGAGAGAAGGAGAAACATTGATGTGAGAATGAAACATCTATTGGCTACCTCCCACATGCTCACACGCACCCCAAACAGGGATCAAACCTGAAACCTGGGTATGTTACCAGACCCAAATCCAACCTTCGACCTTTCAGTGTATGGGATGACATTCAAACCAATTGAGACACAATGGCCAGGGTATAATTGATTTTCAAGTCATTTATTTTAAAACAGCATACCTTACTTTGAAGAGAACACATACAAATCTAGCAATTATTTACCACATTGTCTTAGATAGTCCCCAGGACTTCCTATGCACCTGGGGTAAAACAATGATTAAAAAATAAAATCCTTGCCTTCAGTAAGAATATATATAATTAGAGGCCCGGTGCACAAAAATTTGTGCAATCGGTGGGGGGGGAGGGTCCCTTTGCCTGGCCTGTGCCCTCTCGCAGTCTGAGACCCCTTGAAGGATGTCCATCTGCTGGCTTATGGTCCTAAAATGGCAGTCAGACATCCCTCTGGCAGCCCGGGCGCCCTTAGGGGATGTCCACTTGCCAGCGGGGAGCAGGTCTAAACTGTAGTCAGACATCCTTAGCACTGCTGAAAAGGCAGGAGAGGCTCCCACCACCACCACTATACTGGCAGCCTTCTGGCTTGTGGTTGAGCAGAGCTCCCACTTTGAGAGTGCCATGACCACCAGGGGCAGCTCCTGCATTGAGGATCTGCCCCCTGGTGGTCAGTGTGTGTCATAGTGACCAGTCATTCCCAGTTGTTCTGCTGTTAGGGTCAATTTGCATATTACCCTTTTATTATATTGAACTAGGGGCCCGGTGCACGAAATTCGTGCATGGGGTGGGGGCAGGGGTTGGACAGTCCCTCAGCCCAACCTGCACTCTCTCCAATATGGAGTTCTTGGGGACTCTCACAATCAAGGACTCTGGTTCTTAACTGCTAACCTGCCTGCCTGTCCTAACCACTCTGCCTGCCTGCCTGCCTGATCCCCCTACCTGCCCTCCCCTGCCAGCCTGGTCACCCCTATTAACTTTCTTTTTTAATCTTATCCCCTTCATGCACAATTGTATTTGACTTCCTTATTGGCTTCTTCCTCTCACACAATTTTTCTCCTTTATGTAACACTTTTCCTACTGACTCATCAAAATCTATCTTAGGTAGAGTCCATTTTCTCCCAATTAAACATGCAATTTCAAGAAATGACTTACAAAGATTACTTATACAATTACTTATAGAATACCTCTTCAGGTTTTTCAGAACAATTTACCATGCGGAGCCTAAAGACTGGGCATGATGTTTCCAAGGAAGGCAGTTATCATGCATTACCAGAGCTCACAACAGCAAACAAAATGAAAGACCCATATTACAATCCAGAGTCTGCTTCTCTAGATAGCTCCAGCCCCATGTGGTTTGTAGATTTTTAATTCTGTCTCTATTTTAGGGAAGGATTTTGGTTTTTAAATAACATTCTATAGCTGAAGGGCCTGTTTTAGAATGAAGTTAAATAAATACTGGAGAGTGTCACTCAGCATCTAGAGTTTGAAGTTAGAAAACATTGGATGAAAAAAATAATATATCTTTGGCATGCTTCTAAATTTGGAATCAATACATATAAAAAGAATATATATATATATATTATAATAAAAGAGAAACATGCAAATTTGACCATTACCACCAGCCAATCAGAGCGGCTATATGCAAATTAACCCAGCCAAGATGGAGGCCAACAGCCATGGAACTAGAGCAAACCAGAGGGTTCTATTGCAACTGCCTGCCTAGGCTGGCTGAGCCTCTGCTCACGGCCACGCCCACCAGCCAAGATGGAGGCTGGCAGGGCAGCTCTGCACTGGGAGCCTCCACGGCCAGCCAGAATAGCTGTGCCAGGTGTGTCAGCTCAGTGGGAGGGGGGATCCGGCCTGGGGCCTCCTTGGGGCATCCAGGAGCAGCTGTCCTGGGTCTGCTGCCTGGCTCCACCCCCTGGGGGCCTCCACCGGGCATGTGGGAGAGTGGGTCCTCCACGGGGCTTGCAGGAGCAGCCATCCTGTGACCACTGCCTGGCTCCGCCCCCCAGGAGCCTCCTCAGGGCATCCAGGAGCAGATGTCCTGGGTCCACAGCCTGGCTCTGCCCCGGGGGCCTCCTCGGGGGTATGCGGGAGCACCCGTCTAGGGTCCGCTACCTTCATCCACCCCCCAGGGGCCTCCACAGGGCATGCAGGAGCATCTGCTGCACAGTGCGGAGAATCCGAAGCCAGTTCGCTGCCCAGCTCCACCCCAGGTGTGTTTGCTCAGCAGCAGGGCCCCACTGAGGGATCCTGCACCAGCATCCACCCCTGGTTTGCCACCCAGCTCTGTGCCAGGTGTGTCCCCTCAGCGGTGGGGGCCCACCAGGTGTGTGCAATCGTGGGCCCTCTGGTGGGAAACGTCCAGGCCTGCACTCACCAGCCCTCCCACCCCCCAGTGCACGAACCCTGAAGGGGCTGTGGACAGCCTGAAAATGGCCCTCAGCCTCTCACCCAGGCTGGCCAGGCATGCCAAGCAGGTGGACATCCCCCCTAGGTGTCCCAGACTGCAAGAGGGCACAGGTCGGGCTGAGAGACCCCCACCCTCCGAGTGCACAAATTTTTGTCCACTGGGTCCCTAATATATATATAGCAAAGTAATCATTTGCAATTTAGTGCCCAGAATAGATAGTGGTTAGTATATGGTAGTTAATCCATAAATATTTGTCCAATGAATATTAATCAATTTTTTTTCTTGTCCCCCTTCCTCTCTAAGCATGGCCCTCATTTCTTTCTTTTCTAATATATAGATTTACCTTTAGCCCCAAGGGGTAGCTATTAGAATTGAAAGTTAAAAAGCATTAAAAAAGGATAACATATTTTTGCTTCTAAGTTCAATGTGTGATGGTTCATTTTATGTGTTGACTTTTGTCTGGGCCATGGTGCTAAGATATTTGGTTAAACGTTCTATTTTTCAATGGTTTTGTGAGGATGTTTATGGATGAGATTTACACTTAAATCAGTCGACTTAAAGTAAATCAGTAAATCAGTAAGGCCCATCTACAATCTATTTCCAGGCCTCAGGGCAGCCTCGGGGGTGGAGCTGGCTCACTCCCCCCCCCCCCCGCCACCCCCACGGCTGCTCTGCCACCTGGAATCCATTGCTGGTTGGCCCTGCTCCTCCCGCCAGCAGCCACAGGCCAGCTGGCTCCTCCTCCCCCAGGTTTCGGCCACAGGCCAGGTCGCTCCTTCCGTCCCCGGCTCCTCCAAGGCAGAGGTCTTCCATCTGCCTTGCTGGACCCCAGTGCCACACACCGCTTCTCCTGGGCTGGGGCTCCACCATCTTGGCTGGGCTAATTTGCATACAGCCACTCTGATTGGCTGGTGGGCGTGGCTTAGGCGTCCCAGAGAAACGGTTAATTTCAATATTATGCCTTTATTAGATTAGATTAAAAAGGATAGAGGCCTGGTGCATGGGTGGGGGCCAGTTGGTTTGCCTGAAGGGTGTCCTGGATAAGGGTGGGGTTCCTTCTTTGGTGCCTGGCCAGCCTGGATGAGGGGTTGAGGGCCATTTTCAGACTGCCCACAGCTCCCATTGACCCAACGTCCCAGCAAGGCTGGCTGGAATCAGGTTTCTGGGGTTTATTTATCTTCTATAATTGAAACATTATTGCCTTGAGCAAAGGCCACAGCCAGCCTAGGCAGGCAGTTTCCTCTATCACTGGTGAAACAAAGCCTCCTGTTTGCTCTAGCTCTGTGGCTACCAGCTGCCATCTTGGCTGGGTTAATTTGCATACAGTCGCTCTGATTGGCTGGTTGGCATGGCTTAGGTATAAGAGAGTGAGGGTCAATTTGCATATTACTCTTTTATTAGAGTAGATTATGTATATATGTATATATAATATAACTCTATATATCTACAAACACATAACACATATGTACTAGGATGCAATGGATTTTAATATTTGTGGTGTCATAGATGCCTTTGAAAAGATGGTGGCAGTTTGAAAACTCATATCTCCCTAGTAACATTATTTAACTACCTTGTCAGGGCAGAAAAAATAGCAGAAATTTCTGGATAACAAAACAAGGTCAGTACTTTGTTATCTGTGATCCAGATGGAGCCAGTCAGAGAAAAAAGCTTGGCACAGGAACTGAGACTCTATTTTCCAGAGAGGTTGGCCTAAAAATTGCTTTTGTTTCTCCCAAGGAAGAGCTGTGTGTGTGTGTGTGTGTGTGTGTGTGTGTGTGTGTTGAGAGGATAGTGTTCTAGAAGGTCCTGTTTGGCCCTGGAAGAACTTGGAGAGAACTACATAAAGGCTGAATTGCTTCTTTTCCTTGATGCTCTAGACAACTCTCAGTGCTGGGAAGAAGCAGAAGCACATAATGCCCTCAAGAGAAGGGTGGATATTTCCCACCATTGTTCTGCAGATACAAAAAACTCTCATTCTTTTGGAGGCTGAAAAAAAACACACAAAATATTGACCTAACACATAAGGATAAAAAAGTCATAATTAGGTAAGGAAAAATACATTTAAGGAGAACCAGCAACAAGAAGACAGCCTAAAATAACACCCCAAAGAAGTTACTGGAGAAATATAATTTTTAGAATATGTAGATGGCAATTTAAGCAAAAACAAAAATAATATAAACATTCAAGGAGAGTTATTATAGCACAGAAAATATTATTCTAGTATCTCCCCCACCCCATCCTACCAAAGTCAGTATATCAACTAAAAGTGAGAATAATCATTTGTTGAGCATGAATAGTAATAGCACAAGCAATCAAACAGAAGAAATATTTTAAAACACAGAGCAGAAATATAAAGTAATTAAAGTGGTAGACATTAACTCAAGAAAACATAACTGAAAATAAAATTTCATGTATTTTTCAGATGCCCCTCAAGCACATCTGTGGACCCTGTGACACACAGAAATTCAATTAGAGGTAGAAATCTAGTTTAAAGCATGACTTTAAATTAAAAAAGACTATCTAAGCATCAAGATGTCTATCATTACCTAAAAGTTTCCCTGGCCATTGCTCTCTCACTCAGGTCTTCAGACCAATTTCTTCTAGTGATAACCAAGAATGGGGGGAACTGCACTTACTGTTGGTTCAATTATAATTAAGGGGATGTAGCACAGCTTTCCTGGCTTTTCGATAGGCTTATAAAGAACACTATTCCACTGCCTTTGGCTGCTTTCCTACTGTTGATTCGTAGTCATCTCATCCAGTGTGGCAGAATGCACAGCTCTTCTTGATCATTAGAAAAGTATTGGTAAGAAAAGTCTGAATGACTGTACACCTGAGTTTCTGTGTTCTCCATATATCCTTCATAATTGATATTTCTAAATTCCATTATAGCTTTCCTGAAACAGCAGGTCAGCTTTATCTCAGCCGTGGCTTTTTAATGCCTTACATATCAACTACACATAGGTTTTAAAAAGAAATCAAACAAAGCCAAAACATAATAATATTTTAATAGACAAACCTTTATAAAAACAGCTAGATTTTTATATAAAGACTAGGGGCCCAGTGCACAAAAATTTGTGCACTCGGGGGGTCCCTCAGCCTGGCCTGTGCCCTCTCACAGTCTGGGACCCCTCGGGGGATGTCCATCTGCTGCCAGCCTGGGTGAGGGGCTGATGGCTGTTTGCAGGCTTACCAAACCCCACAGTGGGGACCCTCACCCCATGGGGAGTGTGGCCAGCCTGGGTGAGGAGCTAAGGGCCATTTTCAGGCTGCCCACAGCTCCCATTGACCCAGCATCCCAGCGAGGCTGGCTGGAATCAGGTTTCTGGAGTTTATTTATCTTCTATAATTGAAACTTTGTTGCTTCGAGCAGAGGGAGGCCGAGGCAGGTAAAGAAGCCTCCTGTTTGCTTCAGCTCCATGGCTTCTATAATTGAAACACTGTTGCCTTGAGCAGAGGCCCAGCCGACCTAGGCAGACAGTTTCATCACTGGTGCAACGGAAGCCTCCTGTTTGCTGTAGCTCCATGGCTTGTGGCTGCCATCTTGGCTGGGTTAATTTGCATATAGCCACTCTGATTGGCTGGTGGGTGTGACTTAGGTGTCTCAGAGTGATGGTTAATTTGCATATTACTCTTTTATTAGATTAGATGGTAGACAATTTGGGTTCAGAAATTTCTTGTTAACTGTTTGACTGTTGCTAGTGATGTTTATGGATCATGACAAATGTTGTTGTTTTTTGGTTTGTTTGTTTGTTTGTTTATTTTGCTTTGCTGTGCTTTGCTCTGATAAGCCATAAATTTAACCAATCACCCACTCAGGGAGGCTAATGTTTGGAGCAAACCTCTTAATTCAGCTTAACTTGGTGGTTTATATACTTCAGGATTTCACAAACTCACTTGTTTAAAAAAATTGGGAGACTAGATATGCCAAGGGAAACTTATTTTACTAAATAATTACCTTAATAAAAATATAACTGCCTCCTATCATCTCCATAATTTTAAAACTGAATGGCCATATGGTCTGAATTAGAAAAAGCGTAACGTCTAAAACAGTTCTTTCTTTCCTTTTTCTCACTTATGACTGGAAAAATTTTTAATAAGCTTCACACCAATCCCAGAGCTGTAATCAGACCATTGACCTGTCATCTCACTGGCCCAGCTTCTCTGTTACAATGACTCTGCTCTATACAAATTGATATCAGTAGCCTTGGGAAGTTTCACATCTACATTATTTGGAAAGAAAGGTCACTAAATAAGGTCAATCTCTTAGGAATGTTGAAAAAACTTAAAGAGATGTGAGAAATGTTTATAGAAATGTTTCAAGCTTCACTACCAAATGTGAAGGGTCTTCTATACATAATGATAGTGTCCTATCTGCCATTAGTGTTTTCCAATTTAATGAATAATGTGAATCCTAAAAAGTGATTGTCATTCATTCTTTTTTTTTTCTTTTTTTTTTTGATAATTATTTATGTGGCCATTCAAAACGACCGGAGGCGCGACTGAATCATGGCGACCCAGCATTGACTGCCGTCACTGCAGTTGCAGTGACCCAGCACTGACTGCCCAAGCGGCTGCAGATCATGCTCATAGAGAGGCCCAGAGAAAGAATCAGGATCTGATTTGCAGGCTCCGTGGCAGCTGTTGATCAGCCTTTGCTTCTCTTTCTCTCTGGGCCTCGCCAGCAGCCACAGGGACTTCTAATCATCCCGCCTCTCTGATCATGCCCAGAGGTTGGCCTGGAGACACTGACTGGCATAGAAACTGACCAATCAGAACCTAATCTGGTTGAACTGAAAAGGCAGAACCTAAGGTGAGGGCTGAAGAGGGGTTTTAAGGGCAATAGCTGTTTAGTGTAAGATGTAAGAAAGCAGTTCAATTTTTTTAATAACTAGTTTGGCAGCATAGTGCATATGGCTGGCTATCAGTCCTGATATAGAGATTATGTGTTTTTGTCTGCCAAGAGCATCTCCTGCTGAAAAAGGATCCTCCCCCCCCCCCATTTAAGTAATCTTATACTATATAATCTATCTATACTAATAAAAGGGTAATATGCTAATTAGACCCAGTCGACCAACCATTTTCCAGACGTCCAACTTCCTTCCAGACAAAGCCATGGTGGTGGGGGCTAAGGCAGAGATAGTTAGGGGTGATCAGGCTGGCAAGGGAAGGCAGTTGGGAGCAAGATCAGGCTGGCAGGCGGTTAGAAACAATCAAGTTGGCAGGGGAGGGCAGTTTAGAGCAAGATCAAGCCAGCAGGGGAGGGCAGTTGGGAGAAAGATCAGTCTGACTGGGGAGAGCAGTTAGGAGTGAGATCAGGTTGGCAGGGGTGGGCAGTTAGGAGCAATCAGGCAGGCAGGCAGTTAGGAGTCAGCGGCCCCAGAATGTGAGAGGGATGTGAAACTGCCCATTTAGGACATCCCCCAAGGGATCCTGGGTTGGAGAGGGTGAAGGTTGGGCTGAGAGACCCACCCATGCACAAATTTGATGCACCGGGCCTCTAGTATATAATAAAGACATTAAAGTAAAATTACAAAAAAATAGAAAGATCACTTAAAATTGGGTCACTTGACATTCTCTAAATCTTTATTCTAAATTAGAGGTCTGGTGCACGAAATTTCATGCACTGGGCAGTGGGCGGGGGGGGGGGCGCTCCTCAGCCCAGCCTGCACCCTCTCATAGTCCAGGACCCCTCACTGTTCACTGCCCACCTACAGTCAAGGCAGGAGGCTCCCACCACTGCCGTTGTGCTTGCCAGCTGTGAGCCTGGCTTCTGGCTGAGTGGCACTTGGCCTGTGGGAGTGCACTGACCACCAGGGGGAAGCTCCTGCATTGAGTGTCTGCCTCGTGCTGGTCAGTGCATGTCATAGCAACTGGTCATTCTGCCATTCAGTTGATTTGCATATTAGGGTTTTATTATATAAGATGCCTGATACATAGGAAAGGCTACTCTCCATTATTTTCTCTTAACATAGGCTCCTACTTGCATTTGACATGCAAAGCTGTTTTTTATTTTGCTTTTCTAAAAATATTCATCCATTTAAGTGTAGTCTCCTGAGACTAAGACATAAATTTATGCTTTCATGTCAGTATCCAAGAGTGGAAACTAATTAATGTCAAACATATTATACTTAAAAGACTTCTTTATTTGCAATTTTTAGTTACAACTTCCAGAAAAAAGTCAAAGTTCATACACTGAGTAAGAAAATTAATGGCTATTTGTACTGAAAATTGCCAAATACGTGATTCATTAAAAGATAATTTCCCCTCTACATCAATCTTATTTATGAATTAAGTCAGAAAAGGTTTTGAAGAGTGCTGTATATCTTCTTAGTCATAAACTTTTTTGAATAAGAAAAGAATTGTAAAAACCCTATCCAAATACTAATAGTATCAATGACAGTATTACATTTCACTAAATAGGCCTAACATTTTGCATTGTTACTCTGAGACTATATTATTCCAAAATTCATCTAATACTGAACTACAAAATTGACAACATAGAAAGTTTATAAATATAAATATATATATATTAGAAAGAAGAGCAACATAAATGAGATAATTTATTTGTTATTTTAAAGCTACAGAATGTTTTTAATATAGATATATTCAGGTAAAACACAGGAGGCCAAATGACTTATCTGCTTTTTGACATGATTCAGCCACCAGTGGCATATTTTATTTCAAGAATGTCTTTCTCTATTTGAACATAAAGGAAAAAAAATTCAAAAATATAGTAGCATTAATCTCAAAAGAACTAGTTCAAATAAATCCTATAATCTGAATTTTTTGCTCTATTATATAATTTATTTTGTATTAAAGTGAATAATTTAAATCCACACTTGGCATATGTTCATCACAGAATGCAACTAAAGGGCATTCATACAACATATATACAAAGTGTTTAAAGAATTAACTATTTACTGAGTATGATGTATTATGAACTGTCTTGACAATAGTGCTGATTACACAGGTAATATGATTTTGCAAAGTTAAATAAAATTCAGCCTCCAACATTGATAAAATAGTAAATGGTTAAATCAGTGGATAAGTCAAAAAAAGATTATCTCTAACATAATATGAATAGTGCTAAAATCAATATATAAAAGGGAAAGTTCATTGGTTTGGCCCAATTCTAAATCTATTTTCATTTCATATTCATATCCTATGTAATTCTTTATGACCCTTCAGAGGCCATAATAACTGTAACTACTACTTACTGATTCCTAAATAAATTCAGTCTATGTAAATTAATTCAGAATTATTTCAAATAAACATCTTCAAACAGGGACTACTCTTCTTTATTACAATTGACAAAGGACAAGAAAAGCAACTTTCCTAGCAACAAGGTGATTTAGAGTGACTTGGGATAATCAGATTTCTTCTCTATTTCTATCTGCCTTTCAAACATTATAAATCCTGTAGCCACACCTGAATATTTGAGTCAATAACTCTTTGAAGCATTTATATCCAGGGCTGCAAAATGACCTGAAAAGTATATGTATATTTTTAATAGAGCTAAATGTTTCCTGCAGTTAAGGGAAAAAAAAAGCATGATACAGTAACCAACATCTTCAGGGCACACAACAAACCTCAGGACATTCTGTAATGCAAACATCCATTCAAACCTGAGAAATTTCCAGAGCAGATTTGCAATAGTTTTCCATCATACACAAAGGCCAAAAACAAAAATAGACTTAAAATTGGAAATTTTAATTCAATTTATGTGCCATTTGAACACAAATGCTCTGTCTACATGAGAAAATTAAAGAAATAAATCAGGGTCCTTTCTCTTAATGGTTGTTTTCACTGGCAATATGACTTAAGGCCCAGATTGAATTTCACGTTTGGTTTTGGGCAACTTCATTTATCATGATTCCAAAGGTTGGTATTACTGCCATTTGGTTTTGGCACACACACACACACACACACACACACACACACACACACACAAAATTTCTAATCCAATGTGTGGAGGGGAAAGGAAATCACAATAATGTACTCTTCTAGAAAAGGTGCCTCTATCAAGATTTTTAAATTAGTAGCATTATATTTGGTAAAATATTGGCCAACTATAGCTTGTAGTAAAAATGTTTTTTTTTCTAAAACACATGAAGCAATATTTCTTAAGTATCATGCTAGTCACCATATACAAAATCCATCACGCTGTTGAAGAAAAACCAATCATTTAAAACATTGGAGGAAAAACTTTACTATTTTTATTCTGCTTTGAAAGTTAAATTTTGAAGGTACACATTAATCAAAATATATTGAATGCCAGACTATGCAAGGCATTATGTTAGATGCAAGAACTATTAAAATGAAGATGGTAAAATGCCAGCACTCAGAGCCTGTCCTGTCCAGAATACTGAGAAGACAGACATAAACAGTTAACAGGTAATAGTGCAGGCAGCCACTGGAATGAACTGGATAAATATGAAACAGAACCATTTTTTCTGTAATCTTGACCCTCTGTGTAGCTCAGGATGCCTTGAAGGTCTTCAGGTCAGTGCTTATCTCTCTAAGTAATAATAGATTGTAGTGAAAATTTGGGATTGAATCCTTGCATTTAGGATCCAAAATTTTCACTCACAAGTGCTTTGAGGCAACAACTTCACTTTTAGGGTTCAATTTACATCTTAAAATTATAAGGGAAGAGTGCTTCTCTCTACTGAGTTGTTGTGAAGGTAGAAAGAGATAATGTATAAAAAATAAATTACAAGAAAAATAGAGTAGATTGTAAACTGATATACAAATGTTTTTGTAGTGGTTGTTATTAATAAACTTTTAAAAGTAAGCCATCTTAAAAGGAAAATAGTTATAAATCATGTAGAAGAGAACTTCCAGTCTGCCTTCCCATGAGAAAACTATCTGAGCACAGTTTCAATTTATCTTTACCCTTGTAAAGGCAAATAGACTTGACCCAATTCAAAATTATGAAATTGAATAAGACTCTGTCCCAGACCTTGTCTTCATGACTCAGGCAAGTTTTTTCATCTTTCTGACACTCAGTGTCTATACCTGGAAAGTGAGAATAAAAATACTGTACATAACTATAGAGTTGTAGAGACACTAAATTACATAAAGTGTGTGAAAACTTGAGGATCTGTGCTAGGTTCATAGTAGGCCCTCTGTCATTAATAATCAGTTATATCACCAAAATAATAAGGGACCTGAAATTATCGTTCACTATAATTTAATCAACCAATTGTTCTTTACTACTGATTAGTTTAGCACATCAACTCAACCAGTATTTTCATTTTGACATTTTTATTTATAACTAGGGGCCCGGTGCACAAAAATTTGTGCACTCGGGGTGGA
>PVJC01016976.1:0-33059 GCA_004026665.1 Murina feae | reverse complement strand
TGAGCCTCAGATGCGGCTGGGGGCAGGTCCCCAGTGGTGACACACACACATACACACACACACACACAGAAGGCGCCTGGCAGACTGGGGCCATCATAGGACATCCACTGAGGGGTCCCAGACTGTCAGAGGGCACAGGCCGGGCTGAGGGACTCCCTCCACCCCGAGTGCACAAATTTTTGTGCACCGGGCCCCTAGTAATATAATAGATTTATGTGGTTCTGTATATTGCCTATATATTCACAAGAATACCCACCTTAGTACTTATGCCTAATAATATAATAGATTTATATGGTTCTGTATATTGCCTATATGTTCACAAGAATACTCACCTTAGTACTTATGCCTAATAATATAATAGATTTATATGGTTCTCTATATTGCCTATATATTTACAAGAATACCCACCTAAAATGTGAAGTTGGAAAATCCTTCAACAAATTTGTACATTAACTATGTGGCCAAGAACTGTTTCAGGTGCTTAAAATCCATTTGTGAACCAAACTAACAAAGAATCCTAGTCCTGACCTCATGGACGGGACAAAAATCAACAGGGGAAGATAGACAAAAAGAATAAACACGAGAGCAAAAAAGGAAGCTGTATAGTATTTAGAAAATAAGAGCTACAAAATAAAATGAAAAATGGAGAAACATAAGGCAAATCAGTAGTGTGAGACAAATGACAGTATTAAAAAGGAAGCTTCATTGAGGAGATAAGATCTGAGCAAAAATTTGAAGAGAGGATATAGCCAAATAGTTACATTTGGGATGATGTATCTGGCAGAAGGAAGTTTTAGAGACAAATCTCTAAGATGGGAACATACCTCCCCATTGGGCCAAAGTGAACCAGAAGGAGGAAAGGCTGGAGAGGTTGCCTGGAACCATACCATGAAGGATCTCAGCCTAATCTAAGAGTGTTGTTGTTTTTTTCTTCTGAGGGACATGAGGTCATTTGAAAATTTTTCATAGAAGACTGATAGACCTTAATATGTTTTAAATGATGACTCTTGGTATTCTATTAAGAAGAGATTATGAGATTTACGAGAAAGGTGAGGTTTGTTAAAAAGCTATTGCGGGAATCCAGGTGAGAGATGATGGCAGTTCAAACAGGACAGTTGTAGAGTCAAACATGACTCTCAGGTTTGGGGCCTGAGTGACTGGAAGGATGGAGTTGCTATCAAATGTGATGGAGGTAGAGCGAGTTTGGAGGTGAACACTGGTGGTTACGTGTTAGTTAGCTTAGGGGTGAGATGTCTTTAGACATCTAATTGGAGCTTTCACATAGGAAAATGGTGTTGATTCTGGAGTTTAGGAAATAGGTCTGGGCATGAACTATACATTTGGGAGTTTTTATGTAGATGGTGCTTAAAGCCATAGGGTTTGGTGAGGCCACTAACAGAGTTAATGTTAGATAGAAAAGAGAAGAAGGTCAAAGACTAAATTTAAGGAACTTCAATAGAAAGTCTGGGGAAAGAGGAGGAACCAGCAAGGGAAAGGAAGATGCGGCCAGTATAATGCCCTAGAACCTTGCTACTAAAAGTGTGATCCATGGACCAGCAGCATCTACATCACTGGGAAACTAGAATTTCAGACTCTAACCCAGACCTACTGAGTCAGAACTGCCCTTTCACATGATTCACTAGCTGACTTGTTCGTACTTTATAGTTTGAGAACTTCCCTAGAAGATAAGAAAAGAAACACTGTCAAGGAGAAAGGAGTGACAAACTGTGTCGAATATACTAATATGTCAAAAAAGATGAGGGCTAACAAGCAACCAGTGGCTTCAGCATTTTGAATGTCATTGGTAACCTCAACAAGGGAAGTTTTGTTGGGGTTGTAAGGGCAGCAGCATGACTACATTAGATTTCAGAGAAACTGGGAAGAGAAGAACAGGAAACAGCCAGTATAAAAACTCTTTAAGGGAATTTTGCTTCTAATGAAAACAAAAATATAGGTAGCAATGTTTGGACAAGTGAAGTCAAGAGTTTCTTTTTAAATTCCTGTAAGATAGAAGACACAACAGTATGTTTGAATAGGAATGGCCTAAGGCTTACTTATATAAAACAATTTGAGCCAAAGGACATAACATCTTTTTGAAAAGATACACTTCCTAATTTTAGAGACAATGCAAAGGAATCCAAATGTGTTTTATTCATCTTTGAGATTCCACTGAAAGTTATCAGGCAAGTCATCAGATGGAGAACTCATATAACTTATTACAGATACAGTAAATTCTTTTAGGGTTTTTGTTAGAGAATGAGTCAGCCACTATCACCTACAGTTAGGTCATGCAGTGTGAACAATTCTAGAACACAGAAAGTTTGGTGTGATGTTCATATATGCTGTGTTTAATTCCCATGCAATCAACATGTGCCAACCACAGTTACAGAAGAAGAATCTCAAAACAATCATGTGAAAAATCATGGGTGCCAACTGTAATTTAGTTTTGATTGGGACAATCTACTAGCATTGAATCTCATAGTTCCTCACTGCCCTAGTTTCCTCTTAGACATTCAAGCCACCATTCCAAGGAACATTTAACTGTTGAGCTATGTTAGTTTTGCTTGAGATCCTTGTCTTACAATAATTTCTATTCCACCTGTATTATCAAAGCTTGCAAGGAGATAGTGGAAGGAAGTGGGAGACCTGAGACATAGGTTTTTAGTACCTATCATTGACATAGACTATTTTTGTCATTTGGGGCAAATAACTTGATACCTTTGGGTCATAGTTTCTTTATCTGTAAGATAAAAATATTGGGTTTCATATATACTATCTACATTTCCTTCCATTGTTAACATTTTTAAATCATCTTAATGAGGCATAATTTACACATAATCAGATACGAAGATTTTTTTCCATGAGTATATTTCCATGAGTTTTGACTATTATATACACCTATGCAACCACCTCCTCAAACAAAATATAGCACATTTCCAGGACCTCAAGAAAATCCCCTCATGCCCTTTGTGAGCAATTTCTTATCACCTGATAGGCGACCAATGACCAGATTTTTCTGATCATAGCTTAGTTTCACCTGTTTCAAGAACTTCATATAAATGAAACAATATGGTATATATTCTTTTGTGTCTGACTTAATTCACTCAGTGTAATATTTTTTTTACAGTGTAATATGTTGTTACGTGTATTCATAGTGCATTTATTTTTTTTTCTAACTAGTTTTCCATCATGTGAACACTCTACAATTTGTTTACAATTCCCCTGTTTATGGACATTTTAATCATTTCTAATTTTAAACTATTCTAAAAGTCTTATGCAGGTCTTTTTGTGGACGACCTTTTCTTTGATCTTAGATAAATATGTAAAAGTGGGATTACAAGCCATGGGGTTGCTGTGTGTTTACTTTTCTAAGAAACTATCAAACAGCTCTTCAAAGTGGTTACACCATTTTCCACTCTCACCACCAATGTATGAGAGGGTGCTAGCTGCTGCACATCTTCACCAACACTTGGTATTAATCATATTTTAAGGTTGCCACTTTACTGGGTTAAAGGGATATCTTACAGTCACTGCTAAAAAAATGTATTGCCTGTGGAAGTTTCAAATTTTGTGACTTTTAAATTTGAAATAATGGTAGTAAAACTCACATTTATTGTCTTCTGCTCCACAACAAAGGAAAAAATGTTTCTGCATGTGAAAGGAGAAGTTGCCCTGGGAAGATTTGTGATGAGAAATCGGGACGTCATGCTGACATCAACTTTCTTGGATGATTTAAAACATCTGCCATCTACCTACGAAAAGGGAGAATATTTTGCATTTTTGGAAACCTATGGAACTCACTACAGTAGTTCTGGGTCTCTAGGAGGATTATATGAACTAATATATGTTTTGGATAAAGCTTCCATGCAAAAACACGGTATACCTAGAAGTAGAGCTCTAACTTCTAATAATGTTTTCTTCCTATTGCTGGCCTCTGTCCGTGGTTATAGGCTTTAGAATAGAGTTATGTAACCTGCTTACTTGAGAGGACACTCTCCCTGCCCTTCGACACATAAAGCCCTGTTAAACAGCAAACTGGCTTCAGACAAGTTGCCTTGATCATGCACTAGTCAGCGGCTGAAATCATATTTTAAGTGAAGAACTGTTTTAAGTGAAGAACTATTTAAAAGGTGAAAGAAAATATGAGAGACATAATTTACATGACCTATTTCTTATTCAGTAGGCTGGTTCAATATGTGTATGATAAGTCAAAGTACTCTTTAGCATTGTAAGGGAGACACTGATCTAAATTTTCTCTTAGGGAAAATGGAAGAAGCAATGTTCATATCACATAAGTCTAACATCTTAAAGCAAGGGTGGAAAATTAGTTCTACCTTGTATGATGACAATTCTAATCATTTGGTGGTAGTTGAATTGGGTCCATGTTGAGTAGGTTTCTGATCACACTTGAAATCACAGACAGAAGGCCATGGTTGACCATCAGTGTTTGCCATATGTACAGGATAGGCCTCTGTGCTACATAATTGCCATCCTGGCTAAAGGCTTTTATCTAAATATTTTAAGAATAAAATAGAGGCAAAGAGACTATGTTAATAAGTTTTAATGATTAATTTTATAACTATGGCAAGTTATAATATTTCTTGAAGAGGTGATAGATGCCAGCATATTTCCTCTCTCTGCTCTAAAAATTGGGAGGAGTGTCTCTGGGGAAGGGAAGTATTGCCAAAAATCACTTCCATGGCTCCTTCCCCGTAGCCTGTGGCAGTGTCAGGTGAAGGACGGGCTGCGCCTATGATAGTGAAGCCTGGCTATCTGTGATAGTGTCCACACCATTGGTAAACACGCTGTGAGTGAAATACACATGATGTGGCCAGAACCAGTTGCTCCTTCTGCCTCAGTCTAGTTTGGGCAGATAGAAGAAGCCTACCTGGGGGAGTGGAAAAGGAGATGGCTTTGCTAATATTGCTCACAAGGCTGATGCCTGCACGATAGTCCCTGAGACCTGCCTGGTAAGCTATTGGGATAGATATCACTGGAGGATGGGCACAAGAGGACTGCATTTTGAGTAAATTGGAAATCAGAAGAGAAAGGCTCAGCAGCAGCAATCAAAACACAAGGAACTCTACAGGCTCAGAGTTCTTGGGTGAAAAAGCTCCAAGGGCTGAAATCCTTAATCTTAGAACTATAACCACCCTGGAACGACCTAGATCCTTTTCAAATGAGGGGTGAATGTGTATGCCCTTTGCCATAAGTTGATAAGCAAAGTCAAAAGGAGGCCACTAGATTCAAATACAAGGATGAAGCAGGACAGTAAGGCCTTGAGTCTGCATTCAGTAATGGTGTCTAAAAATCCAAGTATGTTTCTTATAAAAGAGCAAAATTGGAATTTATATAAGGTCTTGGTAGATATTATCTAATAATTTTCAACTAAATACATTAAACAGGTCTTGAACTAAAGGATGTCAAGAAATGCCTCGGGTTTAATGTGGACTTATCTGTGGATTTTGGAGTTGAAATCCAAGGACAGCTTGATAAAAATGATTGTGTAAAGAAGGGTGATGGTAAAGCTGGTAAGTATGGTATAACTTATTAGGTCAAAAAAGGGGGGAGGAGGGTCATGTCAATGAGCACTGACTGGTCACTAGGAGCCCTCTTATTATCTCTCCTGCTTACACACACACACACACACACACACACACACACACATGCACACACACACAACACCACACCTAGAAATGCTTAAAAACTATTTTATCTTTACAGTGTTTTCAAAACTGTTATAAACACAAATAACCCATGAAGGTGTACTGATCAGTGTCACCATTGTGCAGGTTGTGCAGAGCTCAGCTCTAGGGGGCGCCATTCACACTGTAGTCATTACAGATTTGTATGTTTATGATGGCAATGGCAGAATATCTTGAGAAAAAATTTTCTTTCATTCCCCTACTTTTCAGAAAGTTTCTGAATGGACTATTGATAGTACTATATGTGTCCATTAAAAAGGGAAAAGACCAAACTCTCTCTAACTCAACCTTCCACCCGATTTGAAATTTCTAATTCACCTTCACTCAATAGGTCGGAGGGTAGAAACTTCCAGTTATAAGATAATACTCAGGGTTGGGGAGAGGGGAGGGAGGATAATGTACAACACAGTGACTATATGCAGTTAACAATGCTGTATGGTATATTTGAAAGTTACAAAGAGAGTAGATCCTAAAAGTTCTCATTTCAAACAAAATGTTTTTATAACTATATGACATGATATGAGTTAAATTTATTATGATAAATTATGTCAATTATATCTCAAAGCTGAGAAAAGAAATCCCTAATCCACTCTTAATATAAATCATTGCATAATGCTTTTAAAAATATAAATATCTTTAGTATAAATACTACCTCTATTGTTAATCTTTAGCAGATTTTCAAGCATGAGGCAGTGCTAGAATTCTCAATTTTTACTCTAATCAGAAATGTAAAGCTTGAGACTGACATTGAATGATGATAGAGAAGCAGAAAAGAGGAAAACCTGATATTTATTAAAGCACAGCAACCACTAACATGTGGCCATGATTGGAAGCCACTGATGAACTGAAAAGAAAGCTGAACTTGCCATCAAATGTCACCATTTCCATATTTGGCCCTTAAGCTAACTGCATAATTTGGGGCAAGTCACCCCAACTCCCTGAGTCTCCGTTTTCTCATCAATAAAAATATGGAAGGATAAAAATCATCTTAAAAACTTTTTTCTGGTTCAAAAAATCCGCAAATCTAAAAGATTCACAAAAGTTTATTAAAAGAGGTTTAGCCTGGTGAGAGAGACTGAAGTGGGTAGGAATTTGGGATAGAAAGAATTTTGCTTTTTACTTTATTCTTCTTTGAACCCTTTGATTTTTTTATAATATTAAAATTGTTCAAAGTAAATCAGTATGATATATGATTATGAAGGTAAGTCTGCAACAACAAAAAAATATAGTACATTTAAAGTTGTGTTTAGTTTCCACTTGTGCACATACATAACCTTTGAATTACCAACATATCTCAATCATGCTATCTTTAAAAAAAAAAAAAAAAAGGTGATTGACATCTACAATTAGCTACTAATAAAAATTACCCTTGGATATTTGGTGTGGAAAAGTTAGTAATATTTATAGGTAAAATTCAATAAATGTATTAGACTATACGAAAGGGGTTCAATAATGTTTATTAATTATCACAGAGTTAAAAATGTTTGACTTACATCCTCTTTTTCTTCCCAGTAAATGTCACCAAGGATGGCATCATAGATGATGTTATTTCATTCATAAGAGGAGGAACCAAACAATATGCAGCTCAACTGAAAGAGAAGCTTCTCAAAGGAGTCAAAACAGTTGATGTGATGGACTTTGTGAATTGGGCATCTTCCTTAAGTGATGCTCCAGTGCTCACCAAGGAAAAGGTGAGGAAGGTGTCTTTTCAGAGAGAGGATTTGTCATCCTCCCATTGAAGGTCACTGCTGGCTCAGATGACCAGTTAATTCCATCTGAAAGAGATGTGAGCATTCAAATGCACTCCCATCTCGTCCCTGGGAAGGAGCAAGGCACAAAGGATGGCGTCGGACCAACCCAGGCTGAGTTTGGGTCTCTGTCCCTCAGGAGATGTGTACTCTTTTCTGACTTCTGCAACACGAAATTCTCCAGGGCTCCAAGTTTATTTGAAGGATTTAGTAAGACTGCAGGTTAAGAGTGTATAGCAAAATAGGTGCTCAGGAATCAGTGGCCTTCCATCTGCCCCTGGCTGTCCTTGCCTGTGGGTGGCATCACACCACCACTTCCTATTTATTCAGGGCTTTGGTGAAAGGGAAGTTCATAAGGTCCCCTTTATGAGAACTCGGGGCATATTACTCTGTAATCTCCATTTCAAGGATCATTTTGTTTCTCTTGGGAATCAGGTAAGTTTTCCTGAATGTACGTGATCATTAAATTCAGTTGTCTTACTTAGTGTGCTGAGAAATATAACCAGATCGGGGACCCTCCTTGTGCAAATGGGTGGGTTCTCCTGAATTTTGTGCTTTTGTGTTGCTTTTACCTTCATCTTGCCTTCTCTGTTCTCAGTTCCCTTTCCTTCATTTCCCTCAATCACTCTTATCCCCCCACATGTCAAGCTATATTAAGCTGTTTCTGGAAGAACTTGGGTAATCATGAACCTCTTAGCCTACAATTTTTTTATACTGTGCAACTTAGTAGCGATGCACCAGTTATCAACAAGCATCAGTACTTTAAAGAGCTGTAGTACCCGTACTCTGTGTTCTAGTCCTTACAGTCCTAACAACATAGTGAAAATCATTCCTAACTCTCTTGTATAGGACAAAGATAACACCTATTCTATCAACAAACTACATTTAGTACATATAATTTAATCAGTTTGGAAGCCTATAAGAAACCTAAATACTTAATATTATAATATTAATACCTATATATCTATATCTATGTGTATATATATGTATATATATATACACACATATATATATATAATATACACATATATGTAAATAAATAAAGAGGTAATATGCAAATTAGCCAGGATGCTGTAACAGTCATGATCTATCAGGAGGAGGAGACTGCATGCACAGGTGAGGCCCGGAGTGAAGACGAAGACAGACAGGGGGGCCTGTCCAAGCAGCCTCGATGTGCCAGCTCAGGCAGCCATGGAGCGGACACTAACAGGGGGGCCTGCGGCTGCCCCAGCCACCACAGTGGCTGGAGCAGGCCTGGAGCAAACACAGACAGGGGGACCTGCTCTAGCCATGCTGTATAAGCAGACCCGCCTCTGCATGTGAGCTGCAGAGGAAACACCTTTCCTGACTGCTCATTGGCTAAGCTCCCAGTACACCACTCACACTGTTCTTGGTAACTTGGGTAATAAGAATCCAAGAAGGTGATCTAGGGTTTTTCCACTCCTGGAGGAAAAAACAAAGGTCTGCTGCTAGAGAGGCTAAGAAATGTTATATCCTGCCCTAGCCAGTTTGGCTCAGTGGATAGAGTCTCGGCCTGTGGACTACAGGATCTGGGTTCAATTCTGATCAAGGACATGTACCTAGATTGCAGGCTCCACCCTGGCCAGGGCCCAGGTCAGGACTCATGAAGGAGGCAACCAATCAAAGTGTTCCTCTCACATTGATGTTTCTCTCTGTCTTTCCCTCTTTCTTCCACACTCTCTAAAAATCAATGGAAGAATATCCTCAGGCGAGGATAAATAAAAAAGAAGGAAAGAAATGTCATATCCTATGAAAGAGATATCTTGAACGTGCCTAAAAAAAGTTGTCATTTTTTCGTGGTGAAGGGACTGGAGTTTGTGTTGATGAAAACACCTTGGTGACTGCAGTGGCTGGCAGTGGCAGCAGCAGCAGGGTGATGGGGGTAGCACCTTCCCTTGACCAGGCCGGTCACCTCCTGTAGAGGGATGCCAGACTGCGGCTTAGGCCATCAGGACATCTCCTGAGGGTTCCTGGACTGTGAGAGGGGGAAGCTGAGCTGAGGGACCTCTCCTCCCATGCCCCAAATCATAAATTTCGTGCACCTTGCCTCTGGTAATAATATAATACTTAATGTTACAATAACCTAAGTACTTAATATTAAACTATATTGTCATTTTTTTGCATTTTAGCAAATTTTATGATAGATTACATCCACTGAAAATACATTTATCTACAAATGACAGAGTTAGCTAGGATAGGAGAAAAATTATAACTGTTTCCTTACTTAACAGAAGGCCAAAGTTCATCAGAAAAAGGTGTGGCTGTTCAGGAAAACTTCAAAAAGTACATTTCAATTGTTTTTGTCTTCTTGTGGGATTTTTGACTCCAGCATTTGAGGTTCCTCTGAAATTGCTGTCATTACATGTCCTTCATCTTTATCTCTTTGAACACTATGTGTGCATTTCATCCAAATTATATTTTCTCCATGACCTTCTTTTACTGTATCTTAGATTATCTGACCTCGATTTTCCTTTGAATGGTAAAACAAGGTGAATTTCATTTCTTATGAATCAAAATAACTCCACCACATGCTTAGGCTGTTTATGCCAATGTAGCCGGGTTGGGGAGTGGTTTCTTTCTTCCAAATAAATATAACATAGTTGAAAGCCATATCCTACACAGTAATAGTGAATGGTGTGCTGGTGGACAGTCATGTTGACTTTGTAGAAGCTCTTGGTATGTTCTGGATATGAGACTATTCACTTAAAAGTGTTATAAATGTCTTCTCTCACTTCAGGACTTTTACTCTTTAATGGTATTTTCAATAACCAATTTCCTCTTTTTTATTTTTTTTTACTTTGAAATGATTTTAGACTTACTATAAACATGCACAAATAATACAGACAGTAAAATTTCAAAGATAGCACAGACTTCACATAGACCCTAGACCCAGAAGCCCCTAATATTAACAATTTACCTAACCATAGTATCTTTATCAAAATCAGAAAAAAAATCGCATTGACTATAATATAGGCCTTATTTAAATTTCACTAGTTTTCCCCTAATGTCCTTTTTTCAGGTCAAGGTTCCAATCAGGTTCCCACGTTGCATTTAGTGGTTGTGTCCCCGTCGTCTCCTCCAATCTGTGACAATTCCTCATACTTTTCTTGTCTTTCATGACCTTGACACCTTTGATGAGTATTGGACACTTGTGTTCACATGTCTCTCAATTTAGGCTTAGAGTAGATTGAGATTGTGCATTTTGGGCAAGAATGCCACAAAAGTGATATTATGGGGCATTGGTGGGGGAGATTAACTGAGGAACTTATATGCATATATGCATAGCCCATGGACATAGACAATAGTGTGGTGAAGTCCTGGGGGAGTGCAGGATGGAGGGAGTCACTGGGGGTAAAAGAAGGAGAACATCTCTAATACTTTCACCAATAAAGATAATTTTTTAAAAACATGATGTTGTGTTCTCAGTGCATCGTATCAGGAATTATAATTTTCTTTTATTTTGATGTAGTTAAATGCATATCTTTTCATCACAGGTAGTGCTTTTGTGTTCTATTTAAAGTTGTTCTCTACCTCAAGGTCTTAAAGATGGTTTCCCATATATTACCTTCCAGAAGCTTTATTGTTTTGCTTTAACATTTCCATCTATAACAAATCCAGAGTTGTTCTTTGTGTGTGGTATAAGTTAGAAAGTCACTTTTAAAAAATTTTCCCTATGAATATCTTCTTGTCCTAGAACAATTTATATTGATGCCCATCCATTATAGCACATATCAAAGTTTTCATTTAAATTTACCTGGATGATTACTTTAATATCAGTACCCTTACTTCTATAATGTCATCTCCATGACCAGAGAGATCATGACTCATTTTGGTCACTAATGTAGTCCTAAAGGCTAACATCATATCTGGCAATAATAATACTTAAAAATCATTTTTTTAAATATATTTTTTTTTGTTTTTTTACTGAGAGGAAGGGAGAGGGATAGAGAGTTAGAAACATCGATGAGAGAGAAACATCGATCAGCTGCTTTCTGCACACCCCACACTGGGGATGTGCCTGTAACCAGGGTACATGCCCTTGACCAGAATGAAACCTGGGACCTTTCAGTCTGCAGGCCAATGGTCTATCCACTGAGCTAAACCTGTCAGGGCAAAAAAATCATTTTTTGTTAGTTAGTTAATTAACTTCAGTGAAAAATGTTACAAGTTTTACCAGTAGAAAAATAGCTAAAATTAAATGTTCTGCTTCCTTGTAGCTATCTCCTATACATAACCTGATTCCACTGAAAATGAAAGATGCACACCTAAAGAAAGAAAATCTGGAAAAAGCCATTGATGATTATGTCAATGAATACAGCTTAAGAAAATGCCACCCATGTCAGAATGGGGGCACTGTGCTTCTGCTGGACGGAAAATGTGTGTGTTCTTGCCCAATCACAGCCGAGGGAATTGCCTGTGAAATTAGTAAACAAGTAACTCCTCCAGGTGAGAACAAGTTATTTGATATATTGAGGAATATGAATATGTGTTTGAGGGTTATTTAACTTGCAAATTCTGTCTCTCACCTATCTTAAGTGTCAACCTGATGCTTTTTATTCCAAAAAGCATTTGTATTCTCCCAAATGCCATGCTATTGGTACGAAGGACCTCTGTTTTCTACCTACTTGTCTCTTCCATCACTAGTCACACTGACTCTTCCTACAGAAACTGAACACCCCCTCTAGGATGGAAATGTGTCTTGTATCTTCAACTTCATTCTGTTCCCAGCACCTAGACAGAATCTGGCATGTCATGGTACAATGGGATGAGGGGATGAATACATAGATGGGTGAGTGGACCCAAAATCGAAGTCCTAGTAATAGTTAAGATTTGATATTCCTTTGTTTTCTCTAGAATTGAAAATGGAAAAGAAATAAAGTTGTTGGCTTTCTTGGGATCACCTGGAAGGGAAAACACCAGGAACACTAGGACTTTCCATGTATGATGCTGCCCATGGAGTTGGTCCTTGATGCCAAATGAAAAAGCAACATGCTTCATGAAAATTCCACCAACTTCCCAAGTGGTCTCTCTTGGGTCCATGATGCATCTTTTCCTCCTTAAACTCCTAAGATGTTTCTTTTTTTTTCTCTCTCTCTCTTCCCCCTAATGAGGAGAGTCAACAGCAAAATAGGCCAGGACTGCTTTCTCCTACATCCAATACCAATCTCTTCCTAACAAATAAAAATTAAATTAAAAAGAGAATGTTGGCTAGAAAGACTAAAGCAATTGCCAAAGTGCTTCCTATGACTAATATATCCTGCCAGTTCCACTACCACAAGTCTATACCTTACAGTTTCATTCCTATTGGTCTTTTTTGGTTATTTGTTGATATGTTCATGCATTCATTAATTCAGCAAATCCTTACTGAGCACCTAGCCCAGGTCAGTCTTAGCTCTCCAGTTAACTCTACATGTCCACAGAAAAAGCCTATTATACTTATTAACAAAAAACTACTAGATTCAGTTGTGTGAAATTGCCTCTATTGGATCATGTTTTACCATAAAAAAAGAGAGAGTGAGAGAAATGACAACAGTAATTCATATGTTCCAACTTAATAGCTATGTTTATGAGTTGTATAAGATAAGGCTATGCATAAAAAACTGATTAAGGGAGCTGGCTGTACCATTTTATTCATTAACTAGCATGGTAGTTAAGGCCTGAGATCTTTGAAAATATCTGAAAACTCAAAAGGAAGGAAGGAAGGAAGGAAGGAAGGAAGGAAGGAAGGAAGGAAGGAAGGAAGGAAGGAAGGAAGGAAGAAAGAGAGAGAGAGAGAAATAGGAAGGGAGGGGGAGGGAAAGAAAGAAAAGAAAAGAAAGGCTCAAAGTACAAATAGAAAACATCAGTTAATAAATGTTTAATTAAACATCAATAGCATGTATCATATCAACTCCATTAATTATCATTCTTATTAATCAACATGTTACGCATTTATAAATACATTTAAGTTAGGGAAGGGCGGAAGTAGAATGTCCAAGCCTGCAGTCCTGGTGCAGGAAGAGGAAGATATTTGGGGCTACAATTTGAATGAGAAGCAAAAGGCGACCAAGACCAGGTGTCCTCCAGTCAGTGAGAAGTCTGAGTGTTTGGATCATACAGATCCTTGCATGGGGGATACTCTGGAGGAAGCTTTTGAGCGAAGTACAAGGGCCATGTTGGCTACATGAGATTCTGACACGGCAGAGCCCCTCTCAGCAATAGAAGTAGAAACACAGGGAAATGATCTACACGCTCTTCTGTTTCACTTTTTGGATGAGCGGCTTTATAAGGTCAGTGCTGATGAATTCTTCAGACCTCAGGAAGTGAAAGTTCTTAGTGTTGATCAAATAAATTTCAAATTATCGTCAACTGGGTGAAGAGAAGAATCCTCATTGACCAAGCATCCTCAGGGAACTGAAGTCAAGGCAATAACACCTTCAGCCATGCAGGGCTATCCTGAAGAGAAGCCACAAGGCTTTGTGATCATTGACATTTACGATAAAGAAAAAGCTCCCATGAAGAATTGTTGTTGTTTTTGTCTTTCTTTTGAGAAGATACCATAATATAAATTCAATAGTTTCTGATGATATATGATGGTTTGCAGAACAGAAATTTTTTACTTAACGTATGACTTTCCCACAAATGGAAAATTAAGGCATAACCTTGGTCTGTACTAACCAGATATCCAAATGTTAAAGAATTCTTCAGTTGGGAAAAAAAAAAAAAAAAAAGAAAAAAACTTTAAGTTCGTTTTTCTCACTTTGTGGAAAGTCTCAAGAATGCACATGATTGCTGAGAAGTCACAGTAAATAAACTACTTATTGGCAAATAAAAAGAAAATTTTAAAAATATTCAAGTTTTTTAACAACAAAGATGGAATCAATCCATTTTATTTTTTAATTCATTATTTTATTTTTTATTGAATTTATTGGTGTGACACTGCTTAACAAAATTATGCAGGTTTCAGGTGCACAATTCTACAGCACATTATCTGTGCACTGTTTTGTGTGGCTGCCGGATTAGGCTCAGTCATGGAAAGAGCCTCTGGCTATCCTCCTGTCAGGCATAAGCTCCACAGGGTGGGGCCAGAGGGAGGACAGAGGGGAAGCTATTGCTTTCCCCGTGGGTGAGGCCGCACTGTGGGGAGTGCTCCACCCAAGAAAGAGGGCATCTGCCCTGGGTTAGAATGACAGCACAGGGATCCTGTCCCTTCAGCTACCTTTCCAGAGGCACAAACCCCAGACTCTCCTTGTGGCTCTAGTCCATTTCACCCTCCCTCTTCCAGAGCCCGGGGTGAGTGGATGCGACTGAAATTTTGTATGTTGGCCCTTTAAGACGGTGCCTGTGTCTCCAGTGGACTCCTGTCTCTCCCTGGCAAACAGAAACCCGGTTGCTGTTCACACCCAGAGGTTATGCAGTTGCCTCTTCCCAGCTCTGGTGCTCAGGGCTGGGGAGCCAGCTAGGGATTTAGACCCCACACTTCTCAGGGGAAACCCCCTGCAACTGAGATATCCATCCAGAACCTCTGCTGCCACCTTGAGGAGCAAGACCAGCCTTTTTTGAAACTCCACCCTTCCTACCGGTTGTTGTTTTTTAAATATATTCTGTTGATTTCAGAGAGGGAGAGGGAGAGAGAGAATCATTGATCAGCTGCCTCCTGCAAGTCCCTCACTGGAAATTGAGCCTGCAACCCAGGCATATGTCCTGTCCAGGAATCAAACCCTGGCTGCCTGGTTCATAGGTTAATGCTCAATAACTGAGCCACACTGACTGGGCCCTACCAGTCTTGATGTGACTTCTTCTGTTAACCTTTTATTATAAGACTTCTCTTCAGCTAGTCTTCAGTTGATTATCAGGATGATTAATCTATCATTTACTTGTAATTCAAGTCAATCCTGGAAGAGGTGGGCGTAGCTTTCATCTACACACCTCCATCTTGGATCTCCTATGGGGTGCATTTCAGTATATTGAGTCTGATATAGAAATGGTATTCTAAAAATAAAGGCACTCTGCCCTGTAGGGAGCTCAAGAGAATTCCTGCCCTCAGAAACCTAAGTGAATCGAGCAGAATGAGGGTGCTGAATGAATACAAACACCAAATCTGGTCTTAGACAAGTCACTGTGGCAAGAGTTTTTGAAGTAGAGTGTCTGGGTCAAGGGTTGTTGTCAAGTAACTACTGAGAATTCCTTGAAACTTTGTCAGTTGTTAAACAACAAAAAAGTCTAGCCTCACCTGGACTCCCAAGGCTCTGCTTAATGATTTATGTGAGTTCCTTCTACCGACAAGAGGACAAACTGTAGATTCACTATTGGTGGCAAGACCCTTCAACCTCCCTCAAAGCTGGCATCCCTGGTGATCACATCCAGCAGGGTGCACCATTGAGACACCAAAAACTACCTACCCAACAGGAAGCAGCTGGAAGAGTGTCTGAACCTAAACTGAGGAAGAGTCACCAGAAATTGGGGCAGATGACCTTCTGGCTGCTGAGCCTTACATGGTTCATCCCTGACTACGGTTGTGAGAAGCAGACTCCTGAGAAGGGAAGTCCAGGCCTCACATGCTCTCCGCCAGGGCACACCACAAATTAAGGCAAGGGACATGTGAGGAAGAGTCCTCTGAAGTTCTGGCCATATATTCAGAACATTACACCGAACCTCATCTGTCAGCAAAAGAACCTGGAGAAGCTGACATTGTGTTCCCTTGGGCCTCATGGGAAAAGGACCCGTAGGCCATTGCTACATGTTTCCCTTTTGTACTTAACACTTAGATTGTTTATTTATTCTACTGGTCACATGATAAGAAGGAAGCTGATAAGTGTTTGAGCTGTGGGTCTCCATCCTCACACTGGCTTTTCGCTACTGTCTCTCTCAGCACCCTTTGTGTGTGCAGTGGGACATTGTACTGTATACAACAGCCCGTAACAGCAGCTCCTGAGTTAGTTTGCCAATACTTATTTATGAAAACAACACCAAATGTTGGATAAAAGACTATGTCAACTTAGTTTATTTGAAAAGAAATCTCTCTCTCTCTCTCTCTCTCTCTCTCTCTCTCTCACAAATAATTCTCATGAGAAACATCCATCTTTCTGCCCTTCCACCCTTCAACTCCTACCTCACGTTTGTTACTCACCACCGTGCTGACAGCTGTGAAATGGTTTAAGAGAAGAGAATGATAAACTACTTATCAACAGACAAGTTATTAAACCACTAATCCCAGGATAACAACATCTCCTTCACAGAATTATGTTGTGTCATTAAGATAACGCACACAGCCCTAGCTGGTTTGGCTCAGTGGATAGAGCATTGGCGTGTGGACTGAAGGGTCCAGGTTTGATTCTGGTCAAGGGCACAAGCCCCGCTTGTGGGCCCAATTCCCAGTAGGGGGCATGCAGGAGACAGCTGATCAATGATTCTCATCATTGATGTTTTTATCTCTTTCCCGCTCCTTCCTCTCTGAAATCAATAAGAACATATTTTTTAAAAAGATAATGCACACAATCACTTTGTCACCTAACAGACAAGCAATGAATGGTAACTGTTACTATTGCTGTCATGCAAGGCTATTGGTAAAAATTCTTCCAAATGCGATTAATATTTGTGATATGAGACGACCAAGAAGATTAAGTCTAAAAACTGAAGAGAATGGCATACAGCACAGTGGTTTAGTATTCTCTATAATAATTAGTGGGCTTAGTGATCTTTTTTAAATATACATAATATGGCCGGCCACTGTGGCTCAGTGGTTGAGTGTTGACCTATGAACCAGATGGTCACAGTTCGAATCCCGGCAGGCCATATACTCTGGTTGAAGGCTTAATCCCCAGTGTGGGGTGTGCTGGAGGCAGCCAATCAATGATTCTCTCTCATTATTGACGTTTCTATCTCTCTGTCCCTCTTCCTTCCCCTCTGAAATCAATAAAAGTATATTTAAAAAATAATAAATAAAATATACATAATATAAAATTTACCATTTTAACCATGTTTAAGTGTAGAGTTAGTGGCATTAAGTACTTCCTCATTCTTGTGCAACCATCACCACCATTCATCTCCAGAATTTTTATCATCCCAACCTAAAACTGGATAACAATTAAACAATAATTCGCCATTCCTTACTTTCCCAGCTCTGGTAACCACTATTCTACTTTCTGTCTCTATGAATTTGACTATTTGACATACCTCATATAAGTAGAATCATGAAACGTTTGTCCTCTAATTGCAGTGAGTGTAATGTCTTCAAGCACATATCAGAATTTCTTTGCTTTTTTTAAAAATTGTTGACAGCTTTACAAATGTCTCCCATTTCCATGGGAGGGGGCCTTTTTACCCCTCTCCCCCCATCCCCTCCCCCTCCCCCCAAGGTCTTCACCACCTTTTAGTCCCTGTCCATGGGCTATGCTTATAAGTATACAAGTTCTTTGGTTTATCTCTCCTCGTCCCCCAACCACCACATTGACATTTGTCAGTCTGTTCCGTGCCTCCATGCTTCAGGTCTTATTTTGTTGGCCAATTCATTTTGTTCATTAGATTCCACAATAAGTGAGATCATGTGATATTTGTCTTCCTCAGATTAGCTTATTGCACTTAGCATAATAGTCTCCATGCTGTCTCAAAGGGTAGGAAATCTCTCTTTTTTACAGATGCATAGTATTCCCTGGTGTAAATGTGCCACATTTTTTTATCCACTCATCTAATAGGCACGTGGGCTGTTTCCAAATCTTAGCTATTGTAAATTATAGTGCCATGAACATAGGGGTGCATATATTCTTTCTGATTGGTGTTTTGGGGGTTTTAGGATATATTCCCAGAAGTGGGGTCAAATGGCAGTTTTATTTTAAAATTATTTTTGAGAAAACTCTGTTTTCCATAGTGGCTGCACCAATCTGCATTCCCACCAGCAGTGAACTAGGGTTCCCTTTTCTCCACATCCCCTATCATTTGTTGATGGTATCCATTCTGCTAGGTGTGGTGTGATACCTCATTATCATTTTAATTTGCATCTCTCTGATGATCAGTTACTTTGAGCATTTTTCATATGTCTCTTAGACTTCTGTATGTCTGCTTTGGAGAAGTGTCTATTCAGGTCCTCTGCCCTCCTCCCCCTTTTTTTTTTTTTGCTGCAAAAAGCTTTATCATTTCCATTTGGTCTAATGATGGAAGAGGGCTCCAGGGCTAGTGATTCGAGGGCGTGGCTCGGGCAAAAGCCAGACACCAGGGGAATGCAAAGGGGCCCTCAAAGGCCTGTGGGCTCCACAGACTCCTAGTCATGCTTGAGGGTGAGCATTTCCAAAAGATACTGACCCAGCCCAGCCTCGGGGCAGGCCAGCCTGTGGAGGTTAGTCAGGTGTCGCCCATATTTTTTATGAGTTTCACCTCCTCACCCCGGAAGTGGTTCTCCAGGAAGTCACAGAGCTGAGGATCTGCACAGATAGAACCAGGACCTGCAGCTCCAAAAGTTCCTTTTCTCCAAGGCTATGGCGACTTTCCTGGCGTCCTGAGTTTTGCCCACTCATCTTGGGAAGGCTCCTGCAAGTCCTGGAAGAGAATGCAGCCACCTCCCTTGTTTTGCATCTTTAAGAGCAGCTCAGCGTCCTCCGGCTCCTTCTCCAGGGCAAAGAAGTGGCCCCCGCCCTCCAGGGCCACACCGTCCAGGTGGAAATAGAAGCCCAGAGAGAGGTGGGTGTGGGAGGCCGGCAGAGGCGGGCTCGCTAGGCGGTTGATGGAAGCCTCCCCCTCCGTGGGATAATTCTGATGGGTCTTGGAGCTCATGGTTGTTGGCAATAAGGAATTAAGGTAAAAAACAATAACAACAACCAAACACTGCGTTGGCTGGTCTCAGAGGCTGAGGATGGCTGAGATAGGTAAGAAGGTGGTGACTGGGTAAGATGCTGGAGAGTGGTCAGAGGCTGGAAGAAGGGGCGTCCCTGAGTCTGTTCCATCTAAACACTGTTGAAAGGAGAAAAAAGATCCAAGACCGCCAAGGGCACTCTCTGCCTATTTTTAAATTGGGTTGTTTGTCTTCCTTTTGTTGAATTGTATGAGTACTTCATATATTTTGGAAATTAAGCCCTTAGCAGATGTACCATTGGTAAATAAGTTCTCCCATACAGAGGGGTTTCCTTCTCATTTGATGGTGGTGTGTGTGTTTTCTTGTTTTTTCTGTGCAGAAGCTTTTTATTTTTATGTAATCCCATTTGTTTGTTTTGCCTTTGTTTCTCTTGCCCTAGATGTATCGGCAAAAATTCTGCCACATGAGATGTCTGACATTTTACTGCCTGTGTTTTCTTCTAGGATTTTTATAGTTTCATGGCTTATATTTAAGTTTTTTATCCATTTTGAGTTTATGTTCTTGTGTATGGTGTAAGTTGGTGGTCTACTATCATCTTTTTGTATGTTTCTGTCCAGTCCCTTTTGTTGAAGAGACTCTTTATTCCATTATATGATCTTGTCTTTTGTCAAATATTAATTGATCATAATGGTGTGGGTCAATTTCTGGGATCTCTGTTCTGTTCCACTGGTCTAAATGCCTGTTCTTGTGCCAGTACCAGGCTGCTTTGATTATAATGGCTTTGTAGTATAGTTTGATAATCCGATATTATGATCCCTCCAACTTTGTTCTTCTTTCTCAGGATTGCTGCAGCTCCTCAGGGTCTTTTATGGTTTCATTAAATTTTTGGAGTATTTGTCCTAGTTCTGTGAAGAGTGCCCTTGGAATTTCAATAGGGATTGCATTGAATCTATACATTGCTTTGGGTAGCATGGACATTTTAATTATGTTGACTCTTCCAGTCTCTGAGCATGGTGTACTCTTCCATTTGTTTGTATCTTCTTCTATCTCTTTTTTCACTGTCCTATCATTTTCCAAGTACAGATCTTTTACCTCCTTGGTTAAGTTTATTCCTAGGTATTTTGTTGTTGTTGTTGTTGCAATGGTGAATGGGATTGGCTTTTTTTAGTGTCTCTCTCTGAGAGTCCATTATTGGTGTATAAAAATGCCATCTATTTCTGGATGTTGCTTTTGTATCCTGCTACCTTGCCAAATGCATTTATTAAATCTAATAGTTTCCTGGTGGAATCTTTAGGATTTTCTACGTACAATATCATGTCATCTGTGAATAATGACAATTTTAATTCCTCTTTTCCAATTTTGATGCCCTTTATCTCTTCTTCTTGTCTGATTGTCATGGCTAGGACTCTTAGTACTATGTTGAATAAGAGTGGTGAAAGCAAACATCTTTGTCTTGTTCCTGTTCTTAAGAAAAATGCTTTTAATTTTTTCCCCATTGAGTATGATGTTGGCTGTAGATTTGTCATATATATGGTCTTTATTATATTACAGTATGATCCCACTATTCCCATTTTGCTGAGAGTTTTTATTTTAAGAGGGTTTTTGTTGAATGGATTTTGTCGAATGCCTTTTCTGAATCTATTGATATGATCATGTGATTTTTATCTTTCCTTTGGTTTATCTGATATATCACATTAATTGATAACCAAATATTATACCAGCCTTGCATCCCTAGATTAAAACCCACTTGATCATGGTAAAATGTCTATCAAGTTGTTCGCCTAATTTTTAATTAGATTGTTTTGTTTTTCATTTGTAAGAATTCTCATCTAGAATTCTGGATATCAATCCCATACCAGATAGATGATTTGCAAATATTTACTCCCATTCTAGAGGGTGCCTTTTCACTTTGATATATAAAAAGTGTTTAATGTTGAAAAAAATTTGCCTACTTTTTCTTTTTTTGCTTATGTTTTTTATTTCATACTAAAAAAAATAATTGGATCTGAAGTTTATGTCATAAAGCTTTCCCCCTATGTTTTCTTCTAAGAATCTTATAGTTTTACTAGCTCTTGTGTTTAGTTTTTAATCCATGTAGAGTTAACTTTTGCATATGGTATAAGGCAAGTCTTCAACTTTATTCTCCTGCATGTAGATATCCAGTTTATTGATCAGTATCATTTATTGGTCAGTGATTTTTTTCACCATGTGCTAGCTAGCCTACTAAATTCAATCAGC
This sequence comes from Murina feae, assembly GCA_004026665.1. NCBI lineage: Eukaryota > Metazoa > Chordata > Mammalia > Chiroptera > Vespertilionidae > Murina > Murina feae. The sequence goes on along the minus strand of PVJC01016976.1, from coordinate 11,583 downwards.
CTGGAAGCAATAAAAGAAAAGAAGTGCGAAAGCAGTGCAAAAAAGAAGTAAGACCTCACCAATATTTATCCTGGAGTGAAAAATACAATCCTATTTTAAAATTAAGTAGACAACAGAGGAGAAAAATGAATATATTTAAACCTGAAATTAATTAACAGTGGAAAAGGGAAAGAACTCAGAAAATGTTGGAGTGATCCACTTTCTCCTGTCATCTTTCCTGAGCCTGTAAAACCCAAGGCTCATCTGCTATTTCCCAAACTTTCTGGTCTAATCTTCCTGTTGAGAAGGAAAATAAGAAGGAAGGAAGGAAAAAGGAAGGAAGGAAGAAAGGGAGGGAAGGGAAGGGAGGGAGGAAGGGAGGAAAAATAGATCCATTTTTCAATATAGGACCTTTTCTTTCTTTCATTCACTAAAATGCAAATTACCCTTAACAAATTGTTTAGCATAATGACCAATCCAATGAGGGTGCTTATTTTGATGATGTCAGTTAAATCTTGAAAGCCCAGTGAGATAAGATAATTAACAACTTGGATTTAGCCTTGGAGAAGGAATGAAAAGGTGAAGAGTCATGAAAGGAAAATATAAAACTAACAGACGTCACTGAATATTCTGAGTTTCCCCAAACCCAAGAAGAGGGTATGATACAAATCAGAGCCAAATAGCAGAAGAAAGTAATAAGTGCATTAACATATAACAGAATTGTTCCATAAGCTTTGTTCTTTTCTCTCTTTGCTCTGCAAGTTGTTTTGATAAAAGACTTCTTAAGTAAAGTTTAGTTAAATTTTTTCATTTTCTTACTTCAGCAGTTCTTTTAGAGTTTAGTAAACATTTGCCTGGGGTTGGATTTAAATTGTAATGACAGCTGTTTCCTGCCCTTCTTGAGTTTAAATACAATTCCCTCATCTAAGGAATATAGTGGGAACCCTCTTCCTATTAGAAGATGAGTTTATTTTGTACTGAAGTTGATTAATAAGTTGTTTTTTTCTAGAGCACTGATGTTCTGAAAGGGTTAAAAGCCTCCTTTCATCAAAAACAGAAAGTACAAGAGTGAAAAAAATCCATTTTGTTTTCAAAACAAAAAATGAAAGAAAAATGAGCCGAGTCCAGGTACTGCCCATTTCCTCCTGCACAACCTTTTTAAGTAGGCCTGGCCGTATCCTGCTTCCTCCCTGCCACTTGCCATCTGGCTGTTCCATATCTTTCCAAGCAGGGAGACTAGAATTTCCTTGAATTTCTATGAATCTATTTTGTGAGTTTGAGTTGTTCTTTGCTGGCAGAATTCAAAAGCATGTTGATGAAAAGAGTCAAGCATGAAAAATATTGGAGTTTTTTGACTCACCAGACTCAGTCTGGAAACTTGAGGGGGTCACTTAACATTCCTGTGCTTTCATCATCAAAAAGCAACAATGTAGTGATCATCTCCCAATGTTTGACAGTATTTTAACCAAGAGTTCTCCGCCAGCTTCCCAGAAATGATGGGCTTTGAGGGAGGCTGTGCGCATGCAGAATTCGTGTGCAAAGAGTCAACCACTTTTATCAGATTCTGAAAGGAACCCATGCACCAAAATGAAAAGGTTTGAAAAACAAAAGCTGCTCTAGGATCTTTGGGAGACAGAAGGAAGTACAAAAATTGGAGGAGTTTCAAATCCAGTTAGGGAGCCAAACTTAATGCAGCTAATTTAGTGGGAGAACCACAAAAAGGCAAACATATCAAAGAGCTTCATTTCATGATGTAGTCTGCAGGAGTTCAGAAAAACCAGGAGATGAATGAGCAAGAATCAAGGAAGACTTCCTGGAAGAGGTGAGACTCAACATTCCCTTATTCTATCTCAGGGGTTTTTCCAGGCATGCTCGCATTGGATAATTAACGTAGATAATCTAGTGTTTCTTCCCTAAATGTTAGCCATTGAGGTGATGAAGCAGAAGTTGTGTAAGAGTATTTCTAACAATTTAATCATCACTCTTTAAAGCCTGTTAGGTACAGCATTGACAATCCAGTTAATAATAATCAGTAGCGTGACTTAAATTTTTATTTGTGCTATCTTCCTCCATTTTCCTGTAAATTTGGCTTTTAAAAATAGACAGCCTCCCCCTGTTCCTGGGCCTCACAGTCTCTACCTAACTGTCTCATTCAGTGGATACCAAAGGTTCAGACAGATTTTATCATTGCCTGAACAAAAAGTTTTCCAGAATGCCAAGGTGTGAACAGAGAATGCATGCCCAAGTACTTGAAGGATTCTAACCAGGTTTGCTCTCTCTGAGCTACTTCTTCCAATGGCAGGGCCCATTCCAGGAAAATACAACTTTATCTTCTTTAGATGGTATCACTGCATTGTCTGTCATCTTTACTGCATTTCCTGATTCATCTTTCTGCTCAGGGACTTGTGTACTTGGTTGATATGAAAGAAAATACACTCACATATGTCATAATGGAAATAATTGTTTTAAGTAAAGTGATTATGCTCAAAACACTAAAGATAGAAACTTATTGGTGGGTTATAAGTTATGTTTCAGAGCTTCAGCCCTTATTAGCCAAAATACTTCTTTTAAGTGTACATTTTTCAGAGACTGGTGTGTTTATGTCAATAACAACTAAAAATTACCTTAATCTGCGTTTAGAAGTAAGTAGAAGTTGAAAGGGAATTCAAGTGAAAGAATCGAAATTCCAAGTCCTCTTAACCCAAGACTTGTCCAATTAGCTACATTGTTCGTGGAAATTGCTAGATTTCTGTTTGGCACATAACTTTGTTCCACTTACTGGTACACAGAGAGAAAGTCATAGGAAGACCACATGTAAGTAATTATCATGTAGTGCATGGTGAAAATATATCGATAGACTTGGTAGTAAACAGTGTCGGAGTGTTGAATTATTTCTAACCTGCAGGGCTTGCCTGGTGCCTGTTTGCCATCTCGCTAGCATGAGCTACCTGTGTGCTCCCCATTTTTGAGGCCTGCACCTGGGATTCCTCTGGAAACTTTAGAAAATACTGATGTCAGGGTCTCAAACTAGAGGTTGTTATTCGAGTGGTCTGGGGGTAAAGCCTGGGAACTACGCTTTTTGAAAAACTTCCCGGTGAGCCCTAGCCAGTTTGGCTCAGGGGATAGAGCGTCGGCCTGCAGAACGATAGGTCTCAGGTTCCATTCCAGTCAAGGGCATGTACCTGTTGCAGTCTCTGGTCAGATGCATGCAGGAGGCAACCAATTGATGTGTTTCTCTCACATCAGTATCTCTCTCTGTCTTTCCCTCTCTCTTCCACTCTCTCTAAAAATCAATGGAAAAAATATTCTCAGGTGAGGATTTAAAAAAAAGAAAGAAAAACTTTCAGGTCATTTTAATGCACAGCCTGGTTGAGACCCACCACTTTAGCCCCTAAAGGGCCCCTGCACTTGGACAATCTCCGTTTTGGCAGAGAGAGAAACCAGAGGTTTTCTGGTTATGCTAAAGAAGGCTGCCATGGAGAGGACTTATATTTGGCGATGTTGCATCAGTGGCATGCCTGCTTCCCATATCTGTGCTGCCTTGATTTCTCTCCTTCATTCATTTGCTACACATTTATTATGTGCCAGAGACCATGCAACTTGAAATTACTGACTACCAACCTCGCTTCTGACTCCTCCTCAAGCCCCACCCTTCCTTAAAATACCTACGAGTTTTAGAGCAATATCAGGCTCCTTTCTACCCCCTAAAACTTGCCCTGCCAATGATTCTATCCATATTTCTTACCACATCTTGATTTTGAAAAGCATTTTCATTTTAATGAATAAATAAGGAACATCTTTTTTAATAAAGGGTTTTGGATTGTCACGGTATAATTAGTATTAGATCGTCACCAATGAAGAAATTTGGTGCCCTTCTACTAGGTAAATACGGTAGTACCAACAAGAAGATCTAAGCATTTACAATCCCAAATTAAGAACTCAGCTGGCTTTCCTTTCCAATAGGGAACAAAGATGGTCTTGTACCTTGGGAATTATTTGAGGGTCAGGCTATATATTCAAATAATGGAAATAATTCTGTGTACCAGAATATGTTTACATAGGTGCTACAGTTGATTGGTGGGGAATCTAACTACTTGGGATCAAATATCAGGCCCTTAATTTAAGAATATGTAGTTCGCCCTAACTGGTTTGGCTCAGAGGATAGAGCATCAGCCTGCAGACTGAAGGGTCCCAGGTTCGATTCTGGTCAAGGGCATGTACCTTGGTTGCGGGCACATCCCCAGTAGGGGTTGTGCAGGAGGCAGCTGATTGATGTTTCTAACTCTCTATCCCTCTCCCTTCCTCTCTGTAAAAAATTAATAAAAATATATTTTTTAAAAAAAGAATATGTAGTTCACCCGTATGAGGAATGGGAGCATTTGATGCTAACAAAGATTATTGAAAAATTAACACATGAACCTAGATTGAAATGTGCTTTATATTTTGAGTGAAATGAATAGTATTCTATGATAAGCTTATAAATATTTCCACCATTTAAGTGTTGACGCGAACACATTTGGAATTGTGATTAAAATTATTGTGACCCTTTTGATCTTTTTAAGCTTATAGTTGTTTTCAACAAGTACTACCTACTCAAAACAGAAAATGTTAAAAAATTAGCGAAGTACAAAATAAGAATTACATATGATAATATCTCCACCCAAGTCAACCACTGTTCACATGTTAGAATGGATCCTTCATTCATAGATGATAGAGAGATCGAGAGATAGATAGATCCACAAATACAGACTTTATATAAATTAGGTTAATAATGTACACAGAATTTAATATCTAGGCACTTTTATAAAATTTTTATAAAATTTATAAAATTTTTGAGTCAATTTTCCAACTTCAGAACCTCACCCATAGCTGTTTTCACATTATTAAAGGGTAATAACTGGATAAACCTGGCCAGTTATACAAATGTTCTGAGGGCTAAGGTTGATATGCAAATCAACCTTACATATCAATGTGTGAAAGCTGGACAGACCACACAGTTTAAAAAAGGAAGTACATTCTGCAAAGCTAACTTGCACATTCACTGTCCAAGTTACGGCATCTTTGGGGTCACTGGGTGCCAAGCACATCAACTCTTTTCAAGAAAAATGGTAAGTAATCCATTTTACAGCTCTCCTTGGTCTCCTGGCAACACCTAACTTTCTCTCCACAGAGCAGAGAGGGACAGATGCTTTTGCCAGATCCTCCAGGCCTTGGAAAGTTTTGCTTATCCCAAGTTGTTCCATTTGCTATGAAAGCTGCTGAGTTTTTATTAATGTCGCTAGAGAGACTGTGGCTGCAGGAGTTCCCTTTTCTGACTCCAGCCTTGAGAATGGATGAAGAGCTATGCCTTAGAGAAAGAGCAGTGGTGTTTTCGGTCTTGGCCTCTTAAGCTAGCTGAGCTCCAGAATGAGCAATGTCTGTAGTTCTATTAAGAGCACTTTGGACCCAGAAGAGAACTCCAGTGATATGCGTTGGGTAATATTGCTGGCGGGGAGGGCCATGTTGACAACACAGTGGACTTTGCAAAAGAAGCTCTTTTGTTTGTTTGTTTTTAAATGTGTTTTTTATTTTAATTAAGAGAAGTAAACAAAGCCCAAACAGTCCAGAACTTAGGGACAGGTTGTGTTCCCACCATTAATTGAAAGTCATTAATTAGAGTGCACTTAAAATTGTGACCAGGTTCCCATTGTACCATAAAAACGAGCTTAAGTTATAATGCAGCTGAACTACAGCCTTCACCTCCTGCTACACTTTCCTGTTATTTCTCTGTAAAATTTGGCTGCGTTCTTATGCATGTGGTATTCTTACCCTCCAGAGTCTAGAGGAGAGCCAGCCTTCTATCCCACACACGTCCCTCCCCAGCCCCAGCCTGGAGACTGGTTATCCCTCCTCTCAACAGGGAGAGGAGAACTTCCTTTAGTTTACCAGCTCCCAGGGAGAAGATGGTGAGAAGATGGGGAATGAGACTGGGACTCTTACAGGCTCTCAGTGGGGGAGGGGGTGCACTGCAGGCTTTGGAATGGAGGGGAAAGGAGTTCATGGATGTATTTGTAGTCTGCAAGCTCTTGAGCCAGAAGGGAAAAGTATGGAGGTGAGAGGGTAACCATGCCCTGGAGGAGAGACAGGGTCAGAATTTCAGTTCTCGGGGGAGGAATGTGCAGTGGTGACAAAAACAGGAGCACATGACCCCTCTGCAGCCGTACCTGTAGGACCAAGGCAGTCACCTATCACAGTGGGACTCGTTCATCCCTTCCATGTTTCCAAACTGGGTCTCTAGGTCCAGGATCCTTAGAAAACAGTTTGACCTTAATTACTGATGTCCTGCTCCAAAGTAAACCAGGGCGTTGTTCCAACAGATGAGCAAAATGTACAATTTAATATGGTACCAGTGCCTCACCGGAGTGTACACATGTTTCTGAGTAATTTTTAAAATATAAGTTACAGATTCCTAAGGAAAAAAATAATAAATGAGGACATTGTGGTTCACACAGTTATTTAGATTTTCACGGGGAAAAACGAGAGGATAATAGCGGGGGTGGGGGAGGAGGGAAAGGAAGTTTAACTGCATAGTGTGTGTTTGGTGTAATATGTAAGCAATGTTTTCTTATGAGATTGTCTCCTTGTACAAGCAGCACCTGTTGTTAAGACAGTTTCTTAGATATATAGATATGCAGAAATGAATCAGTACATAGTTTCTATAGTCTATTATCTAGGGAACAATCACTGTTAAGTCAGTACCAATCCTGAAATTTTATCACTTAAAAATATATTTTATAAATATAATTTTCTATAAGCGCCATCATACTGTATAAACCATTTCCTTCTCTGATGGTTATTAGAAATGTTTTGCTTAATATGTGAGTTAGGTATCATTTCTAATTTAAGCTTACTCTATAGTGGGGTAGTAAATAAATTTCCAAGTTGCAATTATGATATATATCTGCCCATCTGTGTAGCATGTCAGCGAAGAGGAAGTATATTTCTGTTAATTTCTCTCTTTCCCAACAGAGCTGCAGAAAGGCTGATAGCATATTAAAGGAAGGAACACAAACCCTACATTTTCTCCTTGAAAGCATCATAGCATAGTCAGAGGGCTATATTCGTGGCTTTTTATGTTTTGCTTACTAGTCATTTAAGTTCTAAGTTTCACAAGTCATTTAAGTTCTAAGTTTGTCTCCTTATCCAACAGTGGTGAGATGATGATGATGATGGTGAGAAGGAGGAGATGATAATGATGATGATGATGATGATGATGATAACTACCCCAGTGTTGTTTTGGAGAGTAAATAAGATCATAATTATAGAGCGCCTATTCCAGTGCAGGCACCAGCCAGACACTAGATGAATATGAGTTTCCTTGCTTTTAGCCCCAAATAAAGAAGTTCCTAAAAAGGCCTATCTTATAATTGTTTATTTTGATGTGTGTTTTTTTTTCTTATTAATAGTTTCTTCTCATAGTTTAGAATTTTGAGCTGCAGACCCATTTTGAGAAGGTTTTGTTGGTTGGTTAGTTGGCTAGTTGGTTGGTGGGTGGGTTTGTCCTTCCTGCCTTCCTTCTCTCCAGCTTCTCTAGTGTTGTGCTGATCTCTACCGCTTCTTCCTGAGGATTAGAGTCTAGGCCCAGGTTTATATTGACAGCTGCATGACCCAGGCCCACAGTAATGTTGTACTTAGCATATTCATTACATAGTCAACTGGTATCTTGGCTCAGGTTCTTGCTCTGGGGCTGTTTCTAACTCAGGGTTTCTCAATCACTTTTATTCATTGTAGGATGTTTAGCAGCATCTCTGGTCCCCACCCACTAGTGGCCAGGTGCACGAAATTCATGCACATTAAAAGGGGATTAATTAGAGAAAATATTTTAATATTGCTACTTGCCCTTTCTCTGTAATAGAAGTGCCAGAGATGAAAGAAAATTAGTAAGATATATATGAAAATCTTCCTCCTGTCAGAGTCTGGGGCACACCGTAGGACCCAGAGTCAAGTCCCTGCTCATCTGCAGTGCCTCAAAATTGCGCAAGACCCAGACCCAGCCAGACCCACCCCCAATGGGAAAGATTTAGACCCGGCCACTCCACCCTTAAACAAGCCCCACCGGGTGGGTGGTGGGCAGCCTCAGATCGTCTGTCAAGCCCTGCTGGGCAGGGGGCACAGCCTCAGATCTCCCCGCATACACTTAGGTCCCCCGGCCTGGTGCTGGGGCAGGGGATGCAGCCTGAGGTTCCCCAGCCTGGGCCAGATGGGGGGGCACACCTTGAAGTCCCCTGTCAAGCCCTGCTGGGCAGGGGTGGTGCAGTCTGAGATCCCTCATCAAGCCCCGCCTGGTGAGGTGCGCAGCCTCAGGTCCCCTGGCATGGGGTCAAGCCCTGCCAGGCGGGGGACATGATCTCAGGTGTGGCCTGAGGTCCCCCATCAAGCCCCATCAGGTCCCCCAGGGGGCACAGCCTTAGGTCCCCTGCCCTAGCCCAGTGCCACACAGCCTCAGGTCCCTGCTAATTGCTTGTTAAGGCTCATTATGGGAACTTGGCCTCCACTGTGGGTGCAGCCATCTTGTGTTACAGAAAACCCGCCTCCACTGTGGGTGCCACCATCTTTGTGATGGTGTGATGGTCAATTTACATATTCCCTCTTTGTTAGATAGGATGTGTTCCTCACCCCACCCATGCTTTTATCAAAATCATCCTGTGCTGAGAAATGTTTGTCTCTCCTAAGGCAACTTTTTAGTGGCCAATCATTTGGCCCCCTTTCATGGTGCTAAGGACAGGAAAGCATATCTGTCCCTGCCCTTGGTTTCAAAGAGAGACCTTACCTCAGGTTTTCAGATTACCCTTTGGAGCTGAACAAATGCTTCCATTTCCTGAACCAACAGCCCACCTCACCATCCTCCAGTCCTCCAGTGTCACTCACTTTCTAGTGTTTCTATTTTCTTTCTGATCTAGAATGGTTCCTCTTCTTTTTTAATATGGCCATCTTTAATTTTTTTTAATTTTTTTAATTATATTTTATTGATTTTTTAAAGAGAGGAAGAGAGAGGGATAGAGAGTTAGAAACATCAATGAGAGAGAAACATCAATCAGCTGCCTCCTGCACACTCCCCACTGGGGATGTGCCCGCAACCAAGGTACATGCCCTTGACTGAAATCAAACCTGGGATTCTCAAGTCCGCAGGCCGACGCTCTATCCGCTGAGCCAAACTGATCAGGCCTATTTTCTACTCTTGACATGTGGTTAGGTCAGTGAGAGAGCTAGAAAACTTTAATTTACTGACCAGTTGATTCCTCTTCTCCCTTTTCTCTCACTTCCACTTAGCTTCATATCTTTCCAGTTTTGTTTTGTTTTTTTCTCCCCTTATCCTTCCTCAGTGGCCTTGGGTAAAATAATAAAGCAGAGGACGTGTGCGAGCAGCAGGGTTGATGAGATACTGAGAGAATTAGTCCAGTTTCTTCCAGGTCTCCATTACTCCCTTTCTCCTTTCCCCAACCTATTAAGACAATGATTCTCAAAGTGTGCTCCCTAGACCAGTGGCATGAACACCATCCGGGAAGTTAATAGAAATAGTTGGGCTCCAATACTGAAAAAGCTGTCCTGGGAGTGAGACCCAGCCACTTGTGTTTATGAACAAGCCCTCTGAATGGTTCTGATGTAGGTTACAGTTTGAGATCCCTGTGCTAAGACTTAGCTAACGAGGTTCACATCAATGGTTCTCAGCCTGGCTGCACACTGCAATCACCTGCCACCCCCAGAGTTTCTGGGTCAGCTGGCCTGGCTGGGGCTTAGGTACTTTTTTGTTTTAAGTTCCCCAAATGGTTCAAGCATTCAGTCAAAGTTCAATTTAGTTATTCATTTACTGCTGGGCCCCTTCTGACAATCACTTATGCCAACTCTTTCCTGGTGCTTCTGGAATTCCAAGTGAAATCTGGTGAATTTTTAGTGAACAGAGTTTAAAATGAATCTGGAGTTGGACTTCCTGGGTTTGAATCTCAGCGTTGCCCATTACCAGCCATATATGACTTTGAAAAACTTACTCTCTCTATACCTCAGTTTCTCCATGTGTAAAAATGGATGAAAAACTATATCTACTTGTAAGGATGTTATAAGAGTTACATAGCTTTAGCCCTGACCAGTTTGGCTCAGTGGATAGAGTGTTGGCCTGAGGAACCAAGGGTCCCAGGTTCAATTCCGGTCAAGGGCATGTACCTTGGTTGCAGACACATCCCCAGTAGGAGGTGTGCAGGAGGCAGCTGATCGATATTTCTCTCTCATCGATGTTTCTAACTCTCTATCCTTCTCCCTTCCTCTCTGTAAAAAGTCAATAAAAAATATATTTTTTAAAAAAGAGTTACATAGCTTTATGCACAAAGGTCTCAGAAAATACCTGTCACACAGGTATGTTGTACAAAACTTTTCTAAACTATTTTGTAAGTAAAACATGCAAAGAACCTGCAAAACAAATTAAATCAAAATAAGTATTTTGAGAATTGAAATTTTTAAAAAATGTTTAAAGAATATTTCTCTTTTTTACATATTAGGACCTTTTGTTTTATAAAACCCATTTTTCTCACAATGCTATATAGTCTTTAAAAATATTGGTTAAAAAAATTACCCTTTTTTTCATGAAAAATTTCAGAATTTTACTATACGCCTTTTAAAAACAACTAGTGGGATTATAAAACCAGAGCTCAGAATCACAGTTCTATAGTCATATTTTAGCTACAAAAACTGATAAGCCAACTATAAATTCAACCCTTATGAAAATTCTGGCAGAGATTAAAAGAAGTGGAGTTGAAGTAAACATCTGCTGAATTCGATCTTTGACAGACATTTAGTTAAAAGAATTCATGTGAAATCTAGGAAGAACACTTAAATAGATAGACATTTGGGAGGTTTAACTTACATGAATACATTTTAATTTGTCAGTATATAGACATTGTCCAAAAAAAATGACTTGAAAAGTTGTTTATTACAACTTTGAAAGGAAAGTAGTTGAGTTTACTTTATCACAAGCGGACATTCATCCGAAAGAAACTACTTATATCACATGTACCCACGAGTGCATGAGACAGCATTTCAGGGCTGGGTGGAGTTTTTTTCTGTTTGTTTTGTTTCATTTTGTTTTGTTTAAATAGCAGAACATAGCTACCCCAACACAATAGGGCTAAGATATACAGTGTTTAAACTAGTTATCTGATGGAGTGAGGAGTAGGGAGTTTCCAAACTTTCTGATGGTAATTAACAAAGAGTGAAGGTGGAATTGTAATTTCTGATTTCTAAGAAATATCCATCTGTAGTTACTGAACATGCATAGCATAGATGGTTTCAATTTTCAGTAGCTATAAAAGTTAGACAACCTGAGCAAGCATTGATTGAATTTGATAAGCAGGGCAAGGAGAGTGGGAGGAAGTTCCAGGAAGTATCCAGAATAACCAGGTCTTCATGGCTAATTAGGCAAGAAAGCCCAGATATAGTTTCTGTATATCTTGACTCTTCTTATTTTTCTTCCCCTCCATGTGGTAAATCCTTCCATTTAATATCTCTCTCTCTCTCTCTCTCTCTCTCTCTCTCTCTCTCTCTCTCTCTCTCTCACACACACACACACACACACAC
>PVJC01016975.1:0-33046 GCA_004026665.1 Murina feae | reverse complement strand
GGGTCCTGGGTCCTGCGCTGTCCCGCCCTGCAGCCGCTCTGTGCACTCGGGAGGTCCCTCAGCCCAGCCTGTGCCCTCTTGCAGTCTGGGACCCCTTGGGGGATGTCCACCTGCTGGCGTGCCTGACCAGCCTGGGTGAGGGGCTTTAAGGCTGCCCACAGTTCCCATTGACCCAACGTCCCAGCGAGGCCGGCTGGACGCAGGTTTCCGGAGTTTGTTTATCTTCTATAATTGATACACTGTTCCTTTAAGGCGGCCTTCTAACTACTAAGGAAGCCTCCTCTCTGCCTCACCTCGCAGTGTCTATAATGAAACAATTGTTACTTTTACTGGTTAGGCCTGGGCTGCTCTTTCCTTCAGCTCCCGAGAATTCTATGATTGTTACATTGTTTCAAAGGTGTGTTTCGCTAGAGGCAGTTTAAGCAGAGCTGAGCTGAGTGGGCACAGCTTCACTTTCGCTCCTGCCACAATGGAAACTGTCATTTACTCAGGTCCGTGAGTGGCGGCCACCATGTTGGCTGGGCTAATTTGCATACAGTCGCTCTGATTGGCTGGTGGGCGTGGCTTACCCTGTCTCGGAGAAACGGTTAATTTTACTATTTCGCTTTTATTAGTTTAGATATATATATATATATATAGATATGTTATTTGTATAACCATATAGCAAAGAAGCAGATCTGGAGTGAAATCTCAGTTATATCACCTACTAGGATGTGTGACCACCTAGCTCCTCTGGGCCTCAGTTTCTCATCTGCTAAATGGTGATAATAATGTCTAACTGACAGAGTTGTGGAGGTTATCTAACATAAAGCATCAAAGCTCTTAGCACATTATCTGACACATGGTAAGCACACAATAATGATATTTTTATTATTCTTACTCTGTAGTGGGTATCTTTGGTAGCAAAACCATGAGGTGGTTTTTTGTGTGTTTTTTGTTTTTGTTTTTTACTTTATATTTTTCTTTAGTTTCAAAATTGTCTTTAAGTAATAACCTAGCAATAGTAAGCATTTTATATATTTCTAGTCTGGCATAAATGATGTATGCCAATATTTTGGGGTCAAATTAATTGCTTAAAAGAGAGAATGCATGGCCCTATTCTCCTGGTTAGAGCACCAACCAACACCTCAGAGTTTGTGTATTTCAATACATGAAATCATGGAATAAAAGAAAGAACTTGACTCCCACAAAAGGAAGCAAAAACACACAAAACAGGTTAAAAGGACAACTCACATATGCTTAAATACTTCTTAGGAGGCAAAACCTAGCAGTGGTCTTAGGCTAGGGTTTATCAGAGCTTGGCTCACTGTCCATCTGTGTCGGAATTACCTGAAAAAGGCAATGCATGGCCCCCTCCCCAGGTCCACTGAGTCATAATCCCTGTGGTGGATGCTAGCAGTCTGTATTTTTAACCAATACCATGTCACTATGATTAACATGTGAAGTTTGAGAGGCCTGACTTAGTTGAATTTGCTTTTTTTAAATTCTTGAAATGCTCTAAAGTAGGCCAAGTAAATAGACTCCAAAATTATGCCAAGAGTTCTGAGAGGTCTTATAAAGTTGATAAACGTGTATTTTAGATGATTTATTTATTAGATGAGTCTGTTTTTAAGTGAAATGGTTTGAGTCCAACTGGGTAGCCTGTTCTTGCCACCTGCCCACTTTCCCCCCAACCCCTGCCTCTTGCCATGGGGACTTGGTGAGACGCAGTTTCAACAAGCAAGGACAAGCATGTGGGGAGCTTGGGGCTGTAGTTAAGGCTGGATCTGGGATTAGAGCCCTCTGAGTTCCATTTGAGACTAAGGCAAGGACTTAGCTGGGGCCAGGCTTGGTCTAGGGCACGCAATTCCAGCTTCTGGATGTGAGGACAGCAAGGCAACGCCCTTCCCCTTGCTTTAGGGAGCTTCCAGTCCAGGTGGCAGCTGGCCTGGAACTCACACCTGTTTTTGTAGGCCTGGGGCCAGCAGGCCTGGGTGACTGCAATTTGGAACCAAGAAAGGATGGGGTCTGAGGAATGCACACAGGCTGGGTCCACCTTACCTGGTCCAGCTCGGTCCCCCATGGCAGCCATCACCGACTCCTTCTGCTCCTTGGGGATCATCCTGTAGATGAGAGGATCCACAAATGGGCCAGGCCGCCTCCATTGCCCTCCCCGGCCTCCTTCAAGTCCCTGGCCCACTCAATTCCAGCCCACCCCAAGGTCTCCAGCAAGGGCTGTCTGAGCTGAGTGGGCCTTTGGGGTCTCTACATACAGGGGAGGAGGCTGAGGTCCAGGGAGGGTGAGGGAGATGCTCAGTGCTTCCCTGCAGCTAGAGAAGCTCTCTCTCTTAAGGGGGTAAACTCTAGCACATTACGGGTGGGGAGTTGGGAGCCTCAAACTATTTTCATCCACTGATGTAGGTGAGCTCTGATGAGCGGCTGAAAGAAGTTGGAGGTTTACATCAGGGGAAGAAGGGGCATAGGTGGATAAGCAGGGGTGACACTGCAGTCTGCAAGGCTGGCCCTCCCTTCCTTTCCCTAGTACTTGGCGTTAAGACTTGAGGGCACAGGCTGGTCCAAGGAAGCTGAGAAAACCATCACCCTCTCCTCTACCCTCACCCCAGAACTGACTTTCATGATGCTCCCTTTTATTTTAATAATATTTTTATGTTAAAATTACAGTAGACACACAACATTATATTAGTTTTAGGTGTATGGCATAGTGATTAGATATTTATATAACTTACGAAGCGATCACCCCAATAAGTCTAGTGCCCCATGGTGCTCTCTTCTTTCTCACCCTTCTCTTTCTCCTTCTCCATCCCTCCCCCATTTGTATCTCATGACACTCTCTAGGAAATTCACAAATAAAATGAGGTCCAACCCCCCCCCAAAACTCCTGCAGGCCCCAAGTCCAAATCCCCAAACTTGCCTCCCAAAAGAGAAGGCAGATCCTTTGAACCCCCGACAGATTACACACCCCTGTGCCCCTCTACTTTTTTCCAGATTTTCCTATATTCCTTCCTACCATCTGTATCCCCACACTCACTCCCAGCCTCGGTCAGTGGGCACCGAGCTGGGTGGCTTGGCAGCTAATCGGCGTCTCTGACTCCCTCTGTAGCTATGAGCAAGTTGCTCTCCAGCTCTATGACTCAGTTTCCCCCGCTATAACATAGAGGGTTGGGCTAGGTCATGGGGATTCATGGATGGGCTTCAAAAGCATCCACGAGCCCCCTAAAATGATGCAAACATGAGCACGTCTGCATGCATTTGGGGGAGGGTCATGAGATGACTGAGAGACCTTATCTGTTGACCCCTGAGGACTCCACGGTCCGCAGACCTGTTTCTCGATAATCTCCCCTTTTCAGAAAGTCACAGACATTGGGACCCTGCTTCCCTCTACTCCCTAAAAATCTTGGAATCCTGAGCACAGAATTAGCTAACTCCCACCGTGAATCCTAGCCACCCCTTCCCCATTTAACCTAGGCTAGAGTAACCTAGGCTTAGAAGCCCTCCCTTCCCAAATCAGGATTCAGGCTTCCATGAGGCCCCACACTCCCCAGACTCTGCAGGGCCCTTCCCCTTTTTGGACAGGAAGGGGCTCTGGGAATTGGCTCATCTCTTCCGCCCACTCCCCACAGCTCCTCAAATTCCCCTAGGATCCTGGTACCTGAGCGCTGGGACCACAGTGGGCAGAGGGAATACCAGACCCTTGAGATTAACACCTCTGTCGGGGAGCTGAAAGTTGGGTGGTCAGTGTCCGTGCAGCCGTCGGGCAGTCAGAGAACTGAGTATGCCCCGCAGCCAGTTCTGGCTTCAGCTGACGAGAATTGTTCCTGCCTTGTTGTGGCTCACAGCCTTATTTCGGGCTGCAACAGGATCCAGGGACAGATGCTAAAAGCACCAGGCCCCAGGGAAGACAGGTGCCCCAGCAGCAGGCCCTTGCCGACAGAAGGCTTTGCACACACACACACACACATAAACGTTCATATGCACACACCAAGTCACCTGGACATGCTGATAGTCAGTCTCCGGTCACTCCAGCTTGCTAACTGTATCCTTAGTGCATAGAATGGAGCCTGATAGGATTGCCATAGATATTTGTTGGATGGATGGATGGATGGATGGATGGATGGATGGATGGATGGATGGATAGGTAGATGGATGGGTGGATGAATTGTCCTTCAATATCTTTGTTTGACTTATTCTTTCTCTTCTGCCTTCTCTTCTTCTTTCTGCCTCCTTCCTTCTTTCCCTCCCTCCACCTTCTCACATTCTCTGAGCCTCTATGGACTGTAAATAAATAAGGCAGGACTTCGTGCTCAAGGAGCTCAGCCAGGCCCAAGTCCGACCCATAAATAAGCCTTTGAGACGCATCATGGGAAATGCTCTGGGAGGGCCCAAGGGAGCGTGCCATCAGCTCAGCCTGGGGGTGGGGAAGGCTTCTCAGAGGAAGAGACATTTGAGCTGGGCCTTGAAGGCTGAGTGGGAGTTCACTGGGCAGAGAGAGGACCCAGAAATTGCAGGCAGAGGCCGGGTCATGTATAAAGATGGTAGGAGGTCGGCAAGGAGAGCCAGAACTGGGGGGTGGGGCAGTGCTGAGAGACGAGGCCAGACAGGTGGGCAGGGGCCAGATCACAGCAAGCTTTTCAAAAGGCAAGTGTGCTTTATAAAGAGCTATGAAGAGTTTAAAGTGGTGGGATGGAGTGGTCAGATTGGCATTTTTCCAAAGATATCTCTGGCTGCTATGTGGAAAATGGAGTGGCAAGAAGGGGTCATACTGGAGGCAGGCCTTCACTATGGTCAGGGAAGGGACGGGTGGCTTAATGGGCAGTGACAGAAGGCATCCATAGGAGGAGAGGAACTTGAGGGGTATTTGGGGAATGACTAGGTCCTTGTGAGAGATTGAATGTGGGAGGCGAGGAAAGGGCCACTCCGGTGTCTGGCTTAGGTGACTAAGGAAGGTAACAGGAGGAGCAGATTGGGCAGGGGGATACTGCATTCAGGGAAGGTTCCAGCTAAAAATAAAGATTAGGGGAGAGGCATACCAACTACTCCCATGGAAGGGTGGGAGCAGCAGGGATGCACAGGGTCTGGGCAGGGAGATCTGTACCTGTGGGACAGACACTAAGGACATATTTCTGACAACTTCTTAGGAAGAAACCTGGACTTTGCTGTGGACAGCCTGGGTGTGGCTTCCTTCTACTTGAGTTCCTCTGCTCAGCCTCTGCAGGGCCTGAGCGTCCAGATAGGAAAGTGAGGAATGTTCCTAGGGCAGGCATGGCCTCACCTGGGAGTGGAGCCATAGTTCCCTTCTTCGGGCAAAGGATGCCCCCAT
Organism: Murina feae; assembly: GCA_004026665.1. NCBI lineage: Eukaryota > Metazoa > Chordata > Mammalia > Chiroptera > Vespertilionidae > Murina > Murina feae. Next base: position 27,729 of record PVJC01016975.1, on the reverse strand, counting down.
CAGGAGAGGAGCACTCATAATGGTTTGTCCTGCGCTCACTAGGATTGTCTGGACTTGGACATTACCTCCTCCTCTTGCCTGGAGCTCTGACCTGCTTCTGAGGAAGCAGCTCAGAGCACTGGGCCCTGCACACTCCAGTGACAGTGCCTTGTGGTCAGGGCCTGGGCAGTACCTCCCTGAGACATCAACTAGCCCAGCTCACTCATTACACAGATAGGGATGCTGAGGCCTAACGAGAAAAGGAGTGGGCTTTCCCTGGGTCACCTAGCTAGTGGACGATGGAACCAGGACTTCATTCAGTGACATCTCCTATGGCCTGGAGTTTTTATGTCATTCCCTATCTCTCCTCATGGTTGCTACTTCTCAAGCTCCCATCCCATGTGTATCAAACATTCTCATCCATCCTAAGTCCCATGGACTGTCCCATGGTTGAGGAGAAAGGAAGGGCTTTAGACACAGCCAAAAATGACCCAGGAGGCAAAAGGATTCAGGAAGCATTTATTTAGGGCCGGAGCTGAATTCTATAGGAGACAAGAGACAGGACACAGGCAATCTCTAGTGGGTTAGAGGAGAAAATGGGGAGAAGGCAGTGAAGCAAGGGAATAGCCAGAGAGAACTGCAGCTTTCCAAGGCTGCCTCCTGCTGGCTTGTTGTGTAAATGCAGGTAGAAGTAGATGTTCTATGCCACTGACTCAACCAGTGGCCTAATGTCGCTTTGAAATAGGCCTTAGCTTGGCTTCTATGTTACAAGGGACCCTTGAAGCAGGTGAGGACTTTGGTAAATGTGGTCACTGATCAATGACCCCCTCATCTTCCCACTAACAGAGCCTGTGTTCCCAATCCTTATACCCTAGGAACCCTCTGGGATCACTTCTTTATTCCAGAGCACTCCAGTCACATCCTGATCCCCAGCTTCTTCTAGCTTCACTTAAGGGTTCCAGGTCTAACAAGTGAGTTTGGGTTGGGGTAAGTCTACCCCAAACCCAAAATCACACTCTATCCTTCATCTTTAGCAACATCCTGGTATCCTTTCACCTACACATCTCTGATCTTCAGCCAGTTCTAACACCACCACCCCCACCTGCACCCCCGCACTTAATGTCCTAAAGTAAATATTTTGAACATCCAGAGGGCATCACCAGCCAACTCTGGAAACTGTGGAACTGAGCCAGTTCCTCCCCATGTCCCTCTGGGGATTGGAATCAGAGCCAACAGGATTTAAGGGACATGCTAGAGTCTGCTGCCAGGCTTCCCAAGGTCACTGGGCACCGGGTACTAGCTAGGCCAGAGTGCAATGGGAGAGATAGAATAGTGCCCACTCATCTGGGTATGATATGGATGCTGGGGCCTGGAACTGAAGAGTGGATGCTGCCTAAGAAACCAGAAACATAGGTTGGCTCTGGTCTAACTTCTCACTCACCCATCCAAGCCCACCTGGCCCTGAATTCTGCCCATCCAAGTCTCCACTAGTACCCTCCTTCCCTTCCTAATACTGTGGGATGCATTTTAGGTCTGGAAGAGCCCTCAGATCATCTGAGCCAATCCATTTTCTACTACAATCTCTTCTGTGCATCCTGGCCACTGCTTGCATACATCCTATAACAAGGAAATCTTTGCTTCCCTCTTTCCATATGGTCGATCTCAAACTCAGGGCCATCAGGTAAAGGCTAGCAGAGAGCTCCATGTCAACTCTGAAAGGGCTCAGCTTTGAAAGGTTGGAGGCACCTACAGCATTCCTAGGACCCAAGTCCTGGGCCTGGGGGAAGTCATTGCAATAGAGCTCTCTTCTTGGGCTGCAGTTAAGATGCCCTGGGCAATTTTGGGCTGGGATGGAGAAAAATATAAGAGGGATCTGGGAGGGGGAATCTTCCTGCCTCTTCTCTCCAGAGGAGCGGGGCACCTTGAGCTGGCCTGGGAGACCTCAGTAAAGGTCTCGGTGGTAAAAATAGAGCTTGTCTGGGCAGGGATGGAAAACAGCTGCTACTGCCTGGTACTTGGAGCCAGGAAGGAGGATGGTCAAGCCAGGACCTGGACAGAGAACAGGCCTAGCATCTTCTGAACATAGCCTTCGTTTGCCAGACTCCAGAGAGCAGAGCCAGGAAGGGAGGGAGGAATATGCAACCCTGGAACGCATCAACTCTTCCAAGGCCAGGGCGCACGCGTGTGTGTGAAGGGGAGGGGGCATTTAAACTTTTGGAGATTGCTTTGGCCAAAGCCTCATTGGAAAAGCTGAGGGGCAGGCAGAGGAAGGGTCTTTCCCAGGTTCACACTGAACTCCTTTTAGCTTCTCAAACTGAATGATATCGTTAGAGCGAGAACCCAAGCTTGGATCACTGCTCCAAGCCCAGAGCTCTGGCCCAGACCCCTTATCTCTGGGGCTGTCCAAACCGGCCAGACCCTTGGGGGATGTGGTGCTGAGATATTCCAAGGTTGATCTCTCCCATGATCTCTTCCAGCTCGGCCCTTCCGGGATGGGAAGGGGGAGGCTTTAGGTGGTGCAGGAGGCCTCGGTGGGGAGGCTGCCACGCTTGAGCCTCAGGCTCCCGTTCCACCCGCGGGGACAGATGTTGTAGCCCAGGATGCCGGGCGACTTCGCCCCGGAGTCCTCAGAGTCCAGGGACACATCGGAGTCCGTGGGCGAGCGGCGATAGGGGAAGGGCCTGGACGGTGCGGGCGGCGGGCTGCGGGGGCTGGCGCAGGGCGAGGGCCCAGCCAGCAGCGGGCTCCGCGGAATTGGGGCGAACGTGGCCCCGGGGGTGGCTGCTGGGCCGGGGCGGGCAGGCTGCGGCGAGCGCATGCGCGGCGGCGGCGGCGGCGGTGGCGGCGGTGCCCTGGGCGGGGAGAAGGGCCGCAGGCTCTCGGCGCCCGCCGGCCTCGGGGAGGCGCTCTTGCGCCGGGCCGCGTTGATTATGTTTCGGGCCAGCAGAGCCTGCAGTTGGCGGCTGGGGGGCCGCACCTCCGTCTCAGGTCGTAGTGGGGATACCGATCGCTCGCTCCACGAAGGAGACATGGGTGGCGGCGGAGGCAGCGGCGGGGGGCTGCTCATGCTGCCCCCGCGGCCGGGCTCCCATGGCCGTGGGCTCACCCAGCCGTCCAGGCTGCTGGGGGGCCGGGACGCGCCTGGCGCCCAGTGCGGGGAGGTGGGCCGGCTCTCCCGGCGGTCCTGTGGAGAGAGCAGAGAGGGTTAGTGTTGGGGTCCTCCATGCCGGGGTTTGGAAGGGGCCGAGTTTGATTTGTCCGTTGTACAGTCAGGAAAGCCAGCGACTAAAGTCAGGTAGTGCCTGCAATAAAACGTAGATGCCCCCATGCTCAGCTCAGATGCTGGAAAAAGCCCACGCTGGCCCTAGCTGGTTTGGCTCAGTGGATAGAGCGCCAGCCTGCAGACTGAAGGGTCCCAGGTTCGAATGAGGTCAAGAGCACATGCCTGGGTTGCTGGCTCCCTCCTCAGTGGGGGGCGTGCAGGAGGCAGACGATCAATCATTATCTTTGATGTTTCTATCTCTCCCTCTCCTTTCTTCCCTGAAGTCAATAAAAATATATTTATTTAAAAGAAAAAGCCCACATGCCTGCCCCTGCACTTAACAGGGAGGCAGGTGACTAGTGGTCAAGAACTCTCACTTTGGAGACAGACCCCTATACTTACTGAATGAATTTGGGCAAGTTGCTTCAACAGCAGAGGCAACTGGAAACCTCTGGACTTCAGTTTCCTCCTCTGTAAAATGGGGGTCTCATATCAGCATGTACCCCATAGGGCTGTTCTGAGAATTGAATGAGATAACTAATGTAAAGAGTATTACATGTATTAGATGATTTCCTGGGAGAAAGAAAGTGCTCACTAGACGTCATTCATCATAAAGAAACACTGGAAGGATTCACATGAAACTAACCGAAGTGGTTCATTAGGAAATGGGGTGAGTTGGGCAAAGCACACAAGCATAGGGATGGGAATAGGCTTTTTGTATTACTTTTTATGTAAGTTTAGATTTTTGAACCATATGGATGTATTATCTATTCTAAAATTAAAACAAACATTTCTATCATTATTATTGAGGTTGGACTTAGGCAAAGACTCTCTCAGCCCCAACTCCACTGCTCTGTTGTCATGGTCGCCTTCTAACTTTTCCTTGAATGTTTTGAGCAGGAAGGAAGTTCCCACTGACAGATGGAAACACAAAAGGAAGTTGTGTCATTCCTCTCTAGACAGCACGCTCCCCTCACTGGACTTCTTTTGGCAGGAGGTGGGTAGCGTGGACATCTTTAAGCTTATAAATACTCTATCATATTTATTTCCTGCCTTTAGGGACTTTCCAGTCCACAATGAGTCTTTCGGTCTCATTTGTCTCCCATTAGATCCTCACAACGGACTGGTGACATAGCTGGCATTATCACACCCATTTTCCAGTGGTGAAGGTGAAGTTCAAAGACATAAGTAACTATCCAGTATGTTCTGCCTACTAGAGTGTGTGTGTGTGTATGAAAGTATGAGAGAGAGAGAGAAAGAGAGACTGTCTGCTGTTTGAAGGCGACATCATGCTTAAACAGTCTGAACTGGTATGAAAGTGTAGTAGGGAGTGGGGATCCTTTACCAGCATGGATCCGATAAACCAACTGTTCATTCAATCAGATCCCATCAATAAACCAGTCCACTCAGCCTTCAATCCAATCCAAATTCACCACCAGTCATCCCTCAGAGTCCAGAACTAGCCAGTCCATTCAGTGCCTCCTGCTCAGTCAGTATCTCATAATACCCATTCTCTAATTCAATCAGTAATCAGTCACAGCCAAGCCCTTCAGCCTCTCATATGATCAGAATCTTATCCCAATCAAAAGCAAGCAGTGGACATAAAGTATCTGTTTTCTCCAATGTAGTAGATACTAGATGAGTCCAGACACAGAATTTGAATCTTCTGCTGGAAGGAGAAAAAGGCCCAGAGGTGGGAAGGGATTGTCTAAGGTCACATAGGAGTCAAGTGCAGATACGGGACTAGAATCCAGTTCTGACTCTTGACTGCAGTTTGTACAGCAGTCTGAACAGTTCTTCATGGGATGGTAATGGTGGAGTGACCCTGGGCCTCAATCACCAAGGAAGAAAGTTAAAGCTTGGCATGGGATCCACCCTTTATACTCCCAGGATCAGAGTTGTTTATACGTGAGCCAGAGACGCTAGGAGCTGCTCTGTCTGTACAACATCCCAGGAAGCTTGCTGTCAGCCCAGCTGAGGGAAGCGGGGCCAAGAGTTCATGATCAAAGCCCATCAACATGCATTGAGGCAGAGCAACCAGGGCTCTTTAGCCAGAAGAGTAGTCTGAGGCAGGGGGAGCTGAGGTAATTGTCTGAAATCTCTCAGGATTGTCTCTGCCTTTGGTGGCCACAAGGGGAAAGCTAGGGCCAGCAAGTGGAAGGAGTAACAGCTTGTATTGGAATGTTGGGGGCAGTGGTGAGCAGCTCCTCATCATTTGGAGGTGGGCCAGAGCCTGACCTCATCGGAATTGCCATGGCTGGATACTGACTCTGTGTGTGTGTGTGTGTGTGTGTGTGTGTGTGTATGGGGGGGATGAGGGAAGGGGTGCACAATACAAAAAGGCTGCAGGACATCAGAGCTGTTCACTCTCTGGCAAAGATCTCAATGCACCCTGAATTTCTGTATATACCAGAACTGCTGTGAAATACACATGAGTGAAAATTCACCAAGTGCATCACTTAACCCAGCACCAGCCCCAAAGCAGGGCACATGTGTGGGGTGAAGGCACGAGGAGAGCACGAGGAACTGCTAGAGACCAGACCGAGCTCCCAAACTGACTTCTGAGGTTCTTCCATTGCACGGAAGGGGAAATGGAGGCCCAGAGGTAGGAAGGGGTTGTCTAAGGTCACACAGAAGTCAGGTGCAGATCTGGGACTGGCATCCAGTTCTGACTCGATGGCAGTGTGCTCCTCTCCACCAGGGGCAGAAATTCAGTGTTTTCTGGAGGCAAGTGGTGATGAGCAAGGGAAATGGCCAGATCTACATTGTAGGGAGAGGAGAAGGGGACCTGAGGGAACAGGAAAATGTATGCGCTGGCATTTAAATTCCACTTGTAAAGAATTCAAACGAATCTGAACTGTAAGAGGTTGTGGGTTTTCCCCAAGTTCTACAGCCTTTTTAGCCAAACTCTGAGGGAGGAGAAAACAGAGAAACGTGCTTTCCATCGGTTCTGGCTTCTGGGGAAGAGGGCACCTTGCTTCCAAGCCAGCACACATCTGTGCCCATGGCTGATCCAGACACACAGCAGATGCAGGCAGCACAGGAGACACACCACACATTCACACATAACTGAACAATCCCGCCCCAATTCCCAGGCCAGAATCAGGGAGGAGGGAGACCGCCCTGACTGCCAGCCAGTGAGCACGGAAGAAAGAAAGCAAGACAGATTTGAGGCAGAGTGTATTGAGAACAGGAGAGGAAACAGAGTGGGGGAAGAGCTTGGCCAGCCTGGCCGCAGGTGTTGCAGGATGGAGGGTGGGCTTTTCCAGGAATCAGGGAAGCGGGCTTAGGGCAGGGGCTTCACTCTGTCCTGAGAGAGGGCTGCATGGATCTGCTGAGCTCACTCAAGACTTCCCCATACATGCCCCTGCATTCTGGGCAGAATGAACTCACTGGGAAGGCAACCTGTTCCCATGGAGATGAGCCCGGAGCTCAGGAAAACGGCAGGCTCAGCCCAGCATGGGCACCGCCTCCACCACCCCTCTCCCCACAGGGGAGCCCAGAAATAGGGCTGGAAAAGAGTAAGTGGGTGGTGCTCAGGCCCCAGCCTTGGGAATCTTCCATGTGAATTCTGCCTCTTGCCTCTGTATTCTCTCACGCCCCACAAAGCCTGGTGTTGGAGGCCTGCAGCACATAACGCTTTCAGCGGTGGTAAAGTGCTCAGACTACCTGACCGAGCACCCTCACTGTATTATGAATGGGGAAACAGGGGCCCAAAGACACACATGGAGTCCATGCTCACATCCCAGGCTTTTCCTCGGAACCTTAGGGTCTCCTCCGTCCCATCTCCTTGAGCTGCTGTGCTCCTAGCCCCAGCAATCCTGCACCTGAGCCATCCCAGTCTAGGCTTCTGATCCCTCGGCTCCGCCAGCAACTCATTCCAGCCACACCCTCCCCAGAACCACCTCGCAGACATCTCAACTCCATCTGTCCCACAGCAACTGCTCATCTCCTTCCCCTCGCCCCCCGGGGGACTGTCATCACTTACAAGGCCTTTCTCCCAAAGCGCCAGCCTGTCTTCTCACCCTCACAGATTGTCTCAACTGGTGGAGCCTTCATTGTCTAAATGAGAAAACTGAGGCCCAGGGAGGGAAAGTGACTTGGCCAAAGTTACTCAGCAAATGAGAGGCTAAGATGGACCAGACCCTCCTGTCCTGCCTCTTTCCCTTCACTGCATGGAGATGGCTGCTTTCAGTTGGGCAGATCTTGGCTGAGGTTGCAGCCAAAGCAGCCATCGGGTACATTGCCAGGGGCTCTCTCCTCGCTGCACAGCCTTCTACGGGGCTCCTGTCTCTCAGGGGTCCCCCGGACCTCCCCTACCCCAGCGCAGTGGGGGCAAGCCAGGTGGAACCAGGGTGGAGGTCTGGGATGAGCTGCTTCAGCTGTAAGTGGAGCCAGGTGTTTGGAGAAGGCATGGAGGCAGCTGACAGAGGGTAGGAGAAAAGCATCAGACAGCAGTGGGCTAAGTCTTCATCCAGCAGGAGGAAAGGTGGAGGCCGAGGCAAAGCTCTCTGAAGCAGCGGAGAGGAAACGGTATCCAGAGGCAGAGGTGGAAGAGACAGACCCGTGGAGGTGAGAATCCAGCAACAGGCAGAAAGGGGCCAGGAGCTGGGCCACATGAGGTGGCCCCGCCGTTCCACAGGCTCTGGCAGGATGTTTGCTCCAGAAGCTCGTGTGAAGGTCCCCTTCCAGGCCATTCCCAGCAAGACGCTGGCATCCCAATAGCTCACAAAGGCCAGAGGAAGCCACAGCCACATTGGCGCCTGCCTCCATGACCCTCCTCCTGCCCAGTAGCAGGCTTTCTATCCCTGACATGGAGTCCAACCACCCTCAGAGCAGGGAACTGGCAGCTGCAACTCAGAGAGGGGAGGTGACTTGCCCAGCGTCAGTCATAAAGCTAGCTGGTAGCATCAGCCCTTGAGCCCCGAGTCCCCGTACTCCTGACTCTCAGCCCTGTGCCATTTCCTGCCACATCTGCTTTCCATCCTGCCCTCAGGGAGGGGGCCCTGACAGGCAGTGAGATCCCTGCGGGTCCGTTACTTGAAGCAGAAGGAAGGCTTCCACACCTGAGCCTCGATCCCAGCATTCCGGGTGTTGAAGGAGGGCCTGGGGGCCTGCTTGGCTCGGGGAGACCAGGCTCTGGAGGGAGACACAGGGGAGATGTCGCTGCTGTAGGTGGGGCTCACGGCAGTGGGCTGGAGGCCGTCCTGGCCCGGGGCTGTGTAGAGGCTGGGCGAGGAGCGGGAGGGCCGAGGCAGGGCGGGTGACCGTGGGAGGGTCGCCTTGGGCAGGCTGGGCGCCAGGTCCAGAGAGCTCGGCTTGGCGGGTGAAGCGGCTCTTGGTGAGGCCTTGGTTGGCTCCTTGATGGGAGAGAGGACAAACAGCGAGGGCCGCAGCTGGTATGGCGGCTGCTTGGTGGGCTCTGGGCGCAGGACCCCGTTCTCAGGCAGGTAGCCATGGTAGAGGGAGGCAGGTGGGGTCCGAGCTGGGCTTCGGGATGCCACTCGGAGGCTGCCAGGGGAGTACTTCCAGGACGAAGGCAGGGACATAGTGGGTGAAGGGCAGCGGGCCAGCTCGGTGTGGCCCGAAGACTCTATGACATACTTCTCCATGCGGGACTGGCGGCGGGCATAGAGCTCAGCCCCTTTCCCGGAGGCCTCAGACAAGTTCTGGTTGGGTTTGGGCTTCGGTTTGGCCTGTATGCGCGGGGACTTGAGGCAGGAGGCCCACTCGGGGACAGCATTCTCGGCCGCCGTGGGGCTGTCCCTGTCCCTGGGTGCTGGCTCCTGCTGGAAGTTGGAAGCCTCAGCCCCCAGCGCGAAGGGCTCCTCCTCCCCACCAGCCTCCCCCTGGTCCCTCTGCCTCCGCTTCTCATCAGCTGTCTGTACAAGGTCCAGCAGGTCTGGATTTGGTGTTACCTTGGGCTTCTCCACAAAGGTGAACATGGATTTCCGGCTGCCCCTCCGGGCCATAGACTCCTCCAAAATTCCCGTCTTGCCGGCGGGAACCGTCTGGCCCTTCAGATGGGAAGGCTTGGAGTCAGAGCTGGGGTACAAGGCGGAGTAAGACGGGGGAGACCTAACCCGGGACGCCTGGGGAGCGGTGGACAAGGTCTCAGCATAAGTGGGGGGCGGGGTGAAGTTCCCCAGGGGGCGTCTCTCCAAGGCGGGGCTGCGCTGTGCCATGGGCCTCCTCTCCACCATGGGGCTGTGAGACAGAACGTGTCTCTGTGGCCGAGGGCTCCTGTCGGCCATGCTGGGGGACTGGGAAGCTGGGGCCTTCCCCCCGAGATGTCTCCTCTCCACCATGGGGCTCCGCTCCATCGGGCCAGTGCTCCCTGGTGCCTGGATCCCAAAGGGCCTGGCCGTCCTGTTGACCACGGATGGGGGCTTGGCCAGCGTGAGGTGGACCTCGCTGTACAGCTTGGTGGGTGTGGTGGGCGTGGTGGCCACTGCCCGCCCAGATGTCTCTTGTTCTGCTGACACTGCTGGGGCACTTGGCTGGACATCCATGAGCAGGGAGCTGGACATGAAGTCTGGGGCTGGGGACCCGGAGCTGGGAGCCGCTTCTCTGGGGAAGGTGCTGCTGGTGGTCGATGGAGCTGACACCTTGTCGGTGAGGAGTGTGCTGGGTCTCACCTGCTCCTGGGGTTGCCCGCCAGCACACTGGGTGCTGGGTGTAGCATCTGGCACTGTGCCAGGCGGCGGGAGCTGAGCCTCCGAGGAGTTCTGCTGGAGGCTAGAAAACGGCAGGCTCTGAGGGGTGACCGCTGCCGCCGCTGGGTTCTGATTGACATCTGTGACTGGCAGGTTGTGGCTGCCATTAGCAGCTGGTGTGATGAGTGTGGCACTGGGGGAGGCAAGGTTTTGGTTGACATCTGGAGCTGGGCTGTGGACCTCAGCTGGAGGCGGGGTGGGTGGACTCTTCTGGGTCTCTCGGTTCTGGGACAGGTGGAGCCCATTGGCTGTCAGCAAGGCTGCGTTCTCCTTTAAATAAACCACCAGGGGCACTTCTTCCTCCTCACTGGCCACCTTCTCCAGGTGCTGCAGCAAGCTGGCTTCCTCTGAGCACTCCTCCATGCTGTAACCAGGGACCCCTAGGTCAGGGCTCCGGTCGTCGGGGCTCCTCTGAGGGCCTGGCTCGTGAAGTGAGGCAGGACTCAGGCTGAGCCCCGGGGCATGGCCTGCGGGGCTGCCGGGGGGCACTCTCGGGGACTCCTGGCTGGACTTCTGTCCCCTCCGGCCGTGGCTCTCCAAGGTGAACTCGTTCACCCTCTGCCGGCGCCTGTTGAAGAGCTGGACTCCTCGGGAGTTGGAGCTGGGAGGGGTGGTCAGCTGGGCTGCGATCTGCTGGCTCCGCACCTTGGCCTCCTTCAGATCCTTCTCGGTGAGGCTCGTGCTCCGGCCCAATGCTGCAGGGAGGGACAGAGGCTGGGTTAGCGAACGGGGATGCAGAGCCACAGGGGTTTACAGATAGATGAAGAGACAATCTCTCGTGACCCTCCTACAGGTGACCTTTCCTCCAGCATCTTGATCTTTACTCCCTGTTTTCCTGGAATGCCCTCTCCTCATAAAGATCCCTGACCCAGCCATCATGGCCCAACTCGAATGCCCCAGCTATGCAAACCTGCCCAGATGACCACTTCAGGGTTAGCCAGCCCTCATTGGAGCCCACAGGTTGCTGATACAGCACTCAGCCCAACTCAGGAAGAACACCTCATGCCAGCAGTCCTGGCCCTGCTATATCCTGACCCGTTTCCCTTCTCCTCTCTTACTAGGCTCTGCCCTGCTGGCTTTCTTTCTATTTCTTGAAAATGCCACATTTCTTCCTGCCCCAGGGCCTTTGCACTTGCTGTTCCCTCTGCTTGGCATGATCTTTTCCCAGGTGGCATTCCAGGTCGGCTCCTTCTTGCTATTCAGGACTTGAATGTCATCTCTCTGGAGGGGCCTTTCTCTGTAATCAACCCTCTCCTCTTCTATCCCATCTCTTGTTGATTTTCTTTATGGCATTCACCACAATTCACAATTATCTTCTTTATCTGTTTCCTTGTTTATTATCTGCCACTCCCCCTCCCCCAAAACTCTAAGGGGACAATGACCTTGCTTGGCTTGTCCAGCCCTCTAAGCCTGGCCCCTAGCACAGAGCCTGTGCGCTCAGCAAGCAGGACTGAATGCACAGATGCTCCCAGGACGCTCGCCACATGCCCTTCCCAGGGCCCTTCACACTGTCAAGCCCACAGTGTAGTCATTAGCATGAACACTAACACTTCTCTTCCTAGAATAGGCGATACATCCATATGATCTAAAGAAAAGTCAAAACATAAAGTACACAGTTCAAAGACAAAAAGAAAGTATACAGTGAAAAGTGTCCCCCCACCCCGAGCGCCCCCATACAATCAGGTAACAACTGTCCTTAGTTTCTTCTATGTCCTTGCACAGTGTCTTCCCATTTTTATTTAAAGGATTGTTTAAAAATTCTCACATTTTAATGTAACAGTAATAAGCTGGGCTAATTTCAGCTAGAACATTGCATTGCTTCATGTTATCCTCACAAGAACACTAGGCGACACGCGTTCCTGGTCCCTGTTCTACAGAAGCACAAAGTGAGGCCTGGAGACGTGTAAATAACTCGCCCAAAGTCACAGCAAAGGGTGGCGGAGCTGGAGGCAGAGCCAGGTCCCGTTGGGTCCACAGCCCATGCGTGTTTCAAAAGGGGCCTTTGGGACTGAGGGGGAACACAGCCAGCAGGGCTCGGGGTTCAGTCTGGAGCTAGAGTTCCGGCCTGAGGTCAGGGATCAGGCTGTAGTCAGACCCCTATTAATCTAAGTTCATGGCAGCAACTGTTTCTCTGTATACCCCCAGCGCCCACCTGGCACACAGTCGGTGCTCAATTTATGCTATTGAGCAATGACTAAACCAATGGGTGCACGAACAAATGGACTGATGGACAGGTGGACAGCACAGGCTGTGGGCAGGATTAGCAGCTCACTCAGTGGCTGAGAAAATTCCTCCTCCACCACAGCCCCGCGGTGGGGAGCTAATTAGTTCTTGAGGAATCTGACCTTGCCCTTCCTCTCCCTTGCCCTCATTAGCACTGGCCATGACATGCTGAGTGAGTGTCCAGGGACAGTGTTTCTAGGTAGCCTGCCAGCGGAGCTCAGAATTCAGGAACTCTCAGAGCTACAAGGGCCCTCACAGAGGCCCAGTTTCACCCTCACCCCCATTTTATAGACAAGGAAACAGGTGCAGGGAGAGGGGTGCAGGGAGAGCTCCCAGGAGGAAGGACACAGAGCAGCGTGGCTGCAGACAGCGGTTTCACTGGGACCAGCCCAGCAGCCACAGGCTGTCTGGCCCGAACCTCCTTTCCTCTTCCCATCAGGATCTGACCCCTCCCCGTTCCCCCTGCACCACCCCCCCTACACACACACACCTGTGCCCACCTGGGGGAGATGAGGAGGCCCTGAGAGGTTGCTCAGCTCATGCAGTGCCCATCTCCTCTGCTCTGCTGAGAAACCAGGCCTCATGCCCAAATCCAGGCTCTGCCACTTGCTGGCAAGTTACTGCACCTCTCGGAGCCAGTTCCTTACCTGAGAGGGGATGAAAGCACTGACGTTGGGGTCGGGAGGCTGCACTGTGGTCACGGATGCCGGGGCTTATTGTCAAGCCCAGGGGTGTGGGGAGAGGGCTCATGCTACCCTGGATGATGTGGAATTGGGGGCCCCACTCTTCTCCTGGAAGGGGTCAGAGGTTCTTCTAGCAAAGGAAAGTTCTTCCACAGCTCGGGGTCCTGAGAGAGGAGGCACCCTAAGGCCACATAGCAGGAGATTCCAGCATTCTCGGGGCAGGGGGCCAGGATTATTGCCCCAAATTACAGAACCTCAGAGTCTCCAAGATGGCTGTCACCGGGCCCAATGCCTGCGTCCCTAGAACCATGCCCCTGAGGGTACACACCTCTCTACACACGTGGTCGACATGGCGCTCTCTACCCGCACAGGTGCTTCCCCCTAGCGGACACTCCTCAGCTGGAAAGCTGCTCCTCACATTAACTTCTGCCCCCAAACGCTGCCCAGAGAAAACGCCGCCTCCTCCCAACCTGACAGCCCTGCAGGGATTCACCGACAGCACATCCCACCCGGCACGGTCAGGACCAACATGCCCAGACCCCTCGCACGTCTCAGGACACAGCTGCAACGATCATAGCTCTTACTGTGGACCCACACACGTGCTTGACACGTACTGACTTACTTCATTCCCACGACAACCCTACGAAGCACAAACCATTGTCACCCACTTTTCAGTGATGAGAAAACCAAGGCTCAGAGAGGTACCGCGAGCTGCCCGGGGTCACAGAGCCGGAGGAAGGTAGTGGAGCTGGCTCACCTCTGGCTCTGCGTGACTCCCGAGAGCGCCAGCCTTCCTGCCTGGCAGGCTCCCTCAGTGCGAGGCTCAGAGAAAGCGTTTCAATTTGAATAAGCAGGGCTCCAAACGACCCTGCACTCCCCCCTCCCACTTCTCTGATTCAGTCCCGTCGCCAGGCTGTCTAAAGGCCATGGATTTAGAAAGTTCTCAAATGGTAGGGCACGAAGGCCCTCGGGGATAAACTGGCCTGGGCGGCTTACAGAGGGAAGGGCTGCAGAGAAGGCAGTGGGCCAGGACCTGGTGGGCTGACCCCCAGCGAGACTGAGAGCCTCCCCCGCTGCTGTTTTGGGACGAAAGGAACATGGCGGACAAGGCCAAGGGGTGAGAAAGCCCAGCCTCTGATGAAGCTCCCGTGCCCTCCACCCCAGCCCACAGTGACTCCATGGAAAAGGAATTTAGCAGAAGGCTTGAACCAGACCCAGCTACCAATCCAGATGGTTTTTGCCACCCTGCATAAACAAAGCTGAAAGAGGGGGCCAGGCCAGCTCCCAGCACCAGAGTCCCACAGCAGGGCACCAGGGAGGCAGTTCCATCCAAAATTCCTCACACCAGGGAACTGCCACTCCTGGCAGGGCCTAGCCACTGGGTCCAAGACTGCACTCCCTGGTGTCAGAAAGGCAGGATCAGGCACCTCACTGAGCCCCCATTCTGGCTGGTACAGCCTGCACCTGTGCAAGTCACAACAGCCCCCCTCTCTTCTCCCCACTGCCCCGTGCCTCTGTACGGCCAGGTTGGGTGCTGGCCCCTGAAAGACCCTCCCTGGACAATGGATCAGGAGCTCTGAAGACAGGCCTTAGGAGAGGCTGGGGTGAGGGCAGGTGCAAGGAAGGGCTGCCGGAGGGAGGGAGGCAGGGGGCAGAGGGCCAGGGTCCACCAGGGTTCAAACCCCAAGCTGGGGAGGCAGACAGGAAGCCCTGAGCACACATTAGAATGAGGACGCAATGAGGCTGTAATTATTGAGCCCTCACTACAGCCCAGGTGCTGTGCTATGCCCTTTATACTCATCTTTTCAATCTTTCCAACAATCCCCAGAGAGAAGACTGTTATTCTTCCCAGTTCGCAGATGAAATCAGAGGTCAGAGAGACCTGCCCAGGGTCATACGACTTGTAAGTAGTAGAGCTGGGATTCAGAACTCAAAGTCTGGCTGCTGAGTCTCATTTCTTAACCACGCTGCCTTTCAGACCGACTCCGGGGCAGGGCGGGAAGCGGGTAGAGGCTCCAGTCAGTCAAACGCTCTGTTTCCTCACGATCAATGCCCCGCAGTGCCCTCTCCCCTACATGGTCAGCTGCCAGGAACAACTCAGGCTTTCTCCCCTTCTTCCTCTTGAAAGGAAAGTGATAAACTCATTCTTACTAATGAGAAATGATTGCCAGGACATGAGAGGCTTTTGGGAAGAATGTTGGGGTCAGGGTCCTGAGTTCTAGATGTACAGGCAGGGCAAGGCCCTTCCTCCCCCAGCAGCTCTGCAGGCAGCAGCCTGCTCTGCCCGCCTGTCTTGATGAAGGAGGGAGGTGGGGCAGGGGAAGGGAGGCCAGAGCAGAAGGTCAGGACAGCGAGAGAATTCAAGGAAATGTTTCTTCATATGGCTGCCGTCAATGGGAGTATCCACCCCCCTGGGGTGGAGTGGGACAGGGGGCAAGAGTAGGAACAGAGACGAGCTAAAGGCAGCTCGCTCTGGCTGCCTGGGAGGCTTGGCAATGGGACAGGTGGACAGGCTGGGTAAACTGCCCCCCTGGTGGAGTCAGGAAGGAGCCATTGGCCGGCCGCTGCACAACCTCTGGCTCAGCTGGAGGCAGGAAGGTGAACTGGGCTGAGTAATGGTCTGGCTACCTTGCCAGCCCCTGCCCCGTATCCTCCCCGCTGGAAAGAGGAAATGACACAGTCGTCATTCTCTGGAGAGTTCTCCATCCACGCCAAAGCCCTGGCGAGTGCAACCTGACAGTGCCGGCAGACGGCCAGACCGTGCCGGAGGAGAATAATTCATACTACAGTGGGAAGGACTGCAGGACAGGAGAGATGCCTAGGAACAAGGGTGGGGAGCCTCAGACCTAGCTCCAACCTTGCCACTAAAAGAAGTCACCATACGCCTCTGCCTTGAGGCCCAGAGGGGAACTGAGACCAGAGAGGGATGCCACATGCCCTAAGCTGCACACCCAGACCACGAAGGCACCTCTGAGTGCTCATCTTACTCACCGTGGCCAGGTCTTCCCTGCCGCCCAGTTCGCCTTCGGTGCTGAGCCGGCCTTGGTTCTCAAAGCCTCTGGGAAAGGCAGCCAATCGCCTCGCTGACAGAGAGGAAAATCCCACATCGCCAGCAACGCGGAGGAGCTGGATGTGACTTCTCTCCTCCACAGATGACTCAGCCAGCTCTTTATCAGGAAAACTGATTTTGCAAGAGCCTTTTAAATGGCCTCTCCACCCCCAATCTCTTCCCCCGTCCGTCTACCCACTCCACGCGGCCAGATTCATCGTCCTCCCGCCTGGCTCCCTTCATGTCCGTCTCCTGCCGCCCCAGGACTCGGGGGATCAAGTAGCAAGCCCTCACGGCAGCATGCAGAGCCCCTGACGTCACTGTCGGGGCACTCACAGTGGCCAGCGCGGTCCAACGGCCTGTGGCTCCCACACCTGCACTGGGAGTTCCTGCCTCTGCTGTGGGGTTTGCACAGACACCTCCCCGGGGAGCCCTTCTCTGTTTCACCTCCTCGCTACATCCCCAGCCTTCCCACCGATCTCCAATGCCACCAGCCCTCCCGAAACCCTCCCCGACCCCCAGTGCTTTATCTGCACGTTACTCATTTTACTGAAAGCTGCTCCTCAGGGTGTGCTCACCACATGCCAGGCCCTTGCTTCATTTCCAGCTACCCATGGAGTCCCAGTACCCGTCCCTGTGCGCGAGGAGAAGCGGCTCGGACGGGTGAGTGGCTTGCTCCAGCTGGCACAGCTAGTCAGAGGCAGAGTTGGGATTCAAACCCAGGCTGGCCCAGGGTCAAGTCCAGGACCCATCCCGTAGGCCAGGCTGCTTCCTTCCAATGTCTGGCTTTGCAGCGATCTGGGCCTGAATCTAATTTTGCCCCACAGACTGCAGGAGCTGGGGGCAGGGGCCCCCACTGCATCACAGCGGTCCCTCCCTTCCCACCCCCCACCCCCCACCTGGTGCTCACAGAGGAAGGATGACAGTGATGAGGATGTCGACAGCCAGCATGTGAGGAGCACCAGCTGCTGCTGAGCTAAGGGTTTAGCATGTATTTTCTCATCGAATCCTCACAGCAGGTCCTAAGGGAAGCTCCCTTCCTGGGCAGGTGAGGAAATCGGGGTCCGGGGAATTAGCGAACTCACCCAGGTCCTGCAGCCAGCGAGGGGCAGGCAGAGGGGATCCCAAGCCTGGACACCTCCTCAAGAAGAGCTCTGCCCACAAAACACACTCACTTTCCTCACCCACTGCCCCAGGGCCAGGTCCATGCCACTTCCTCCAGGAAGCCCTTGCCAATCCATTCAGATTCCTAAATCAGTGCTCTTCTGCTCAACCTGGCCTACCGGCCTCAGAGCAGGAAGAGTCAACGGCAGAAACCACAGGCTGAGAAAGCTCAACACTAAGGCTGAGGGGAAGGAGGCTGTGGCCCAACTCCCGGGATCTCTCTGCTGACAATGAGTTGGGATCAGGCAGAGCAGGATGGGTGGTTTGGGGGGAATTTAAGACAAGGGCTCCCAAGTTGGCTGCGGCCTTGGCTGGCAGCTATCCCCACGGGCCACACACACTGTTCCCCGCTGGCTGACCAGGACCCTGCTGTGGGGTCCACCTCTGCCAGGGGCCGGGAGCCACCGTCGCCCTCCTGCCTTCCCTACTGGCCTAAACATTCATCTACAATGAGATTTTCAGGGACTTGGAAATGGTGCCGCAGAGAGAGGCAGGCTCAGGCCCAGGTGCACAGCAGACTGGAAAGGGCTGGTTCACCCAGAGCCCAACCCAGGCGGTCCCCCCCTCCCCCCCCTCCCAGCTCCCAGTGCAGCCCTGCTGAGCCTGCCCAGGCCTCCCTGCCACACCTCCCTTCCTAGGAAACACTTAATCCAGGAGACAAAAGAGGTGGTGAGCTGGCGAGGGGTGGGGGTGGGGGAAGTGACAGTTTCCCTTAAACTCTGCTGTGCCAGGGGCAGAGCTGAGCCTCGGCCATTTCTGGTCCACAGCCCCCAGCCCAGGCCCTGGCACACTCTGGGCTCCCTACAGCTCCTCTTCCGAGCCCTGGGGCAGCCTGGGAGGCAGCTGGTCTCCATCTTCTCTAAATGCCCCACGCTCAGCTGAGGCCGCTCCCTAGCAAGGGTTTAATAGCCAAGTGTTGACTAGATAAATGACTGCAGGATGAGCGCTCCCACGGCCCAAATCCACTCATCCAGGGAGATGAATTCTAGATTCTTCTGGATCCCAGATTGTCTAGAGTCCACATCAGAGATGTAGAGAGTGGTTCATGGGAAAGGCGGAGGGGCTGCGGGAGTAACAAGTCTATGGGTAAAGAAGGAGATGGGACCTTAAACCACAGTGTTAAACCTAAGAGGCAGAATATTCCTCGAGTGCTGGGAGCCTCAGAGTGAGGTGAGTTAGGATGAAGCAACCTGGGAAGTCTTCCTGGAGGGGGTGGCATATGCCCTAAGTCTTGATACACGGAGATGTAGAAGCATTCCAAGTAATGGGGCAGCCCAGCAGAGGCTGGAAGGGCAAGGCAATCTCCACCCCACTCCACCCCCACCCACCCCCCAAATCAAGACCAGGTGCACAGAAAGGCACCTTGCAGAGAAACACACCGTGGGCTTTCCCAGAGGCTGAGGGTGAATGGGTTGGTCCACACAGAGTTCCAGGGGAGCTCTGACATTAGGGCTTGTCATGCCCAGAGGCCAGAGCACTGTGCTGGCTGCCTCAAGACTCTGGGTGGGTTGCATAACCTCCCCACTGCCCGGGGCCACTGATTCTGCTGGGACCATACGCCTCCGCTTCCACCTCCGCTGCCTTAGCCGTCTGTCTCGGCTGCTTCCCTCTTGTGGAAGAGCTGCCCAGCAGCCAAAAGCGGAGGCCAGCGCCCTGTGGTAAATTCCCCACATTCCTTCCTCACAGAAAAATAAATAACCCGGGAGAAAAAACGCAGCAGGAATGGTAATGACGTCCCAGCCCCAGGCTCTGGCTGGAGTCTCAGTGCCCAGCGTGCTGGGCGGGCGCAGGGTAAACAGTAAAGGGAGCCGGTCCTGGGCTGAGGCTGTGTCTCTACTGCTTCTGCACAGGAGGTGTCCTCACCAGCAACGCCCCCCTCCCCCAGCCCCTGGAGACTCCTCCAGGCTGTGCTCACTCCCTTAGGGTCTCAGCTTGCTGGCATCTGCCAAAGAAGGCCTGGGAAGCCGCCCCTCCACCATGGCAGGTGACCTTGGTAGGCACACTTGTCAGGCGCCAGGCAAACTTCACTTCCGTTACTCAGGATGCTGCTGTGTTCAGGAGTTTCATTTCAGCACTGTCATTATTGTAGTATGTTGTTTTGTCTCACAGTTTGTGAACTGGGGGTAATGCTATACTTGCTGCACAAGTGAGAAAACTTGGGATCAGAAAGATTTTGGGACTCACCAAGGCCATCCATCTGCCCAGTGAGTGGTTTGCAGTTTCCACTCCCATTCCTCCCTTTCATGATCATGCAGCTGGCCTGCCTTCCCCCAGACAGTCCTCGTTTACTAAATCCAACCCAGGGCGCAGCCTGTTCCCAAGGCCTGCTGGGCAACCTTTAGTAAATCACTTCCCCTCTCTGAGTCCCAACCTCCTCATCAGTAACACGGGGACGATGGTATCTGCTCGGCAGAGCCACTGCTGAGCAAATTAAATGAAGAAATGATTTCTATAGTGTATAGCACTGTGCACACCTGAGAGGGATGTAACTTCAGCCTTTTGCACAAACCCACCTCTGTATAACTCTGTACCAGGGTAGGGCTCTGTCTGTCTCCATCCAGCCCTCTCTGGGTCTGGTCTCTCTTTCCTGCTCAGCCCAGTCAGGCGCAGCACAACTACCCTCACCCTCATGCCTTCACCCCCAGAATCCTCTCTGCAAGGGGACCCCAGCACCACCGTCTACCCAATACGCTGAATGCCAGGTCTGCCTTTCGCCACATGCGAGGGCCCAGGCCTTCTTGGAGCAGCCCCAGGTCCAAGACTCCTGGGAGGGAAGGTGCAGCCAAGGTCGGCTCCCATCACTGGGTACACAGCCCTGCAGCCAGGAGGGCGCTGAGGCCCTGGGTGTGTCAGAGGCTGCTGACCCTGACATGCCCCCCGTGCCATTTGCTAATTACCAGGCATGTCTGGCTCCCCTCCAGCAGGAGAAGCCTGTGCCAGAGGAGAGGCTGACTCATCCAGCCCCGCCGTCCCCTCGACCCTCAACTGCAAAAGGAAAGCAGACTGGAGGTCAGGAGATTTGGTTCCAGTGTGAGTCCTGACACAGCCTGGGTGCGACCCTGGACTGATTCCTGAGCCTTCGGGCTTCGTTTGTTCGAGTGTTCTGAGAAGGGACTGGCCTGGACCAGTGATTCCTAGAGTGGGGTGCCCCGACACCTCTAGTGGAAGCAAAGGGCTTTAGGTGGCACCCTGATCATGAAAACCTTACTAGTTATGTAAATTTCCCATGTGTATTGGGAAAGGAGCATAGTAAACACGGAGATCCTGTGCAAGGTAGATGGCTGCGTAGGGAGAGGTGAACATGGATATTTCACTAACAAAAGTCAGACAAATTAAAGATACTTAGTAAGTTAGGTGGAGCGTGGACTCATTTACTCGACCCCTATTTATTGCACACCAGCTGTTCACAGCCACGAGGAGAGAGAGACAATCCCTGCTTGCATTCTACTAGGGGAGCAAGATAAATATATGCGTAACTAGACACGCGAGTCAGGTGGTAAATGCTGTAGAGGAAGATGAAGCAGGGACTCGAGATAAATGGGGGAGTGGTGTGCAACGCATCACTGAGAAGTCACACCTGAGGAAAGAAGTGAAGAAGGTGAGAGTGAACGAAGCATATGCATGTCTAGGGAAGGAGACCCGGCAGAGGGAACAGCTGGTGCTAAGGTCCTGGGGCAGGCTTACACCTGGCAGGTTTGAGGATGGCGCACGGGATGTGGAGGTGGGACACGAGTGACGAAAACAGGTTCTCTAATGGCCCTTCTGCCTCTGCCCATTGGGATCTCAGGGATCCCCTGCATTGCTGCCATTTGTACACACACACCCTGCAGCACACATGCATTCTCAATGCTGGCGTGAGCTAGCCAGCGGCAGCAATGCTCCCCTGCATACACGCCCGCGCATGGAGGTGCTGCTTGCTTCACCCCTGCACTACACGCAGAGTATGCACATGCACACACACACAGAGCATAACCCGCACACGGTGTACGCACACTGAGCCCCCAGGTGTGCATGTGGAGACACGGGTGCTCAGGTGGCAGACTGGCATGGACGCACATGCAGCAGGTGCACACCTTGTGGGAGGGCTCAGGTGTCCCCCTCCTGCCAGGCTGCCCTGTCTCCGGGTAAATGAGCTACTGGACAACCCCGGCCTGGAGGGCACATGCTGCTGGAGATGGTGAGTGCTCCACGGTGTGGTTTCAAATTCTCTCCTCCAGCATGTCTGCGCCTGTCATGGTTTCCCTTTTCCAGGGGTGCACTGAAATCTGCCACCTCCTGCTCAAACGCCCCTGTGTCTGTGGAGAATGTCCCCTTTTCTAACACTACGGCAGTCAAAGCGAGAAGCCATGGAACAGGCCCAGCTCAGCACTGTGAACGTTCCCAGCTGCTCCCAGCGTCACTGCGCATTGCAGTCAGGCCTGGCTTCCTCCCTTCAGGATGCTTGGGGCAGCTGAAGAGGAGGAGGAAAGGGCCGGGCTGGGAGCTGCAGGCCTGGATTTAAGTCTCCAACTCATTGTGAGGCCTTAGGCAAGTGCCGTTGCTAACCCAGCCCAAATCGGAAACCCGCAGAGTCCATCAGGGAGTGTGCCCCAAATGCAGATTCCTCAGCTCCGCCCCAGACCCAGCGCCACAGAACGTGCATGGGAACAGCCTCCCTGAAGGGTTCTGAAGTAGTCAGGTTGGAGACCACGGGGCTTTAGAGCCCCCGATTTTATAAATGTATTTTTAAGCAAATCAGCACACAGGAAAATGTATGATGTTAACAAAAAATGCACTCAAGAAAATAGATTTTGTACATAACTATATCCACTAATTATATTCTGACCCTTCAATATGCACGACATTTTCATGGTTTTATAGCCCCGACACATCCGTCAGAGACGGAAGCTGAGCAGGAATTGCTACAGTCCTTTACAGACCAGAAAACTGACACAGAGCAGGCCGAGGGCGCCTTGCAGAACGCAGGTCTTTGGCTCAGCCACGTGACATGTGCCCCCTCTGACCTTATCACCTCATCCCGTGTGGTTCTGACTTCCTGCCCTGAGCGTACCTGTCCTTTCACTCCAGGCTTACAAAAACTCTGCACCCACACGACTTCAACAACTCAATGCTCTCAGAGGACGGGGCCACCTCACCCAGTCCTCAGGGCCTCCTCAGTGGGCAGTGCAGGGGGTTCCCAAAGCCCCAACTCCACATCTGCCATCTGATCCGAAATGGTCCTTCTGCCCCAGCCAACCTGAGTTCCAGTCCAGGCGGAGCCGACCACTCGCTACGGTGACCGGTAGCAAGCCTCGCATATGCTGAGCCTCGTTTCCTCTTCCGTAAACGGGTCTCCTAATTCCTACCCTGCAGGGTGAGTGGGAGGACCGGGTCCCATATGTGCAAAGCACCCAGCGTCAGGCCTGGCACCTACGCTTCTGTGATGATGGAACACACTGCCTCGCAGGCTTGTGAGCTGCTGGAAGGCAGGGAGTCTCTGTCATTCGTCATGTACCCACACCTACCACATGTAACACATGCTTAATGAAAACGTGTAGATGCACGAAGACATGACCTCACCAAAGCCACTCTCTGCCAGTCCTAGCTTACTGTTGTGTTTCATGACCCACCTCCCGGCTTGGGGGCTGGAGGCCCTGCGCAGGGATGGTCAGGGCCAGAAGGGCGGGGCTGTGGCTCCTGGGAAGTGCCCTGCACCTGCCGAGGCCGTGACGCGGGGAGGCCATGACCGGGGAGCCCAGAATGTAATCCTGTTGACTCAGAGGCATAAATAATGCACCAGCATGTTCTCCTCCTGCCACTCGTTACACTAAGAATAGCACCGGCTACCCTTTCAGGGATGCCACGGCGAAGAGGACAGGACATCAAGTCGGGGACAAGCAGGGAACGAGGTCGCCAGGCTGTGGGCCGCCAAGCACCCTCCCTCCAAGCACATCTTTCCAAACCCGTGAGACAGAGGACCCTGAGGTCAGAGTTGAAAGGCTCCTCGAGGCGGGAGGTCAGGAGCACCCCTCGCCCTCCTTCCAGCAGAGCTGGTTCATCTTTTCCTTCCCCGCCTCCCATTCTAAAAGAGCCCAGTTCTCTAAGCCGCCCGCCACCTCCTCCTGCTCCCTCGTCAGGTGGTGAATAAATACAGAGCGGGTGTTCCGTGTTTCATAAGTAAAACTTTGGAGAGAGGGGAAGAGCCTATAGCTTCTATTGCTATTTTTTCTCAGTTTAGAAATGGCCGGCCTAACGTACACAGTAATTACTCAGGGGTGTGGTTAAATTGCAGATTCTGATTCGGGCGCTCTGGGGTGGGGCCTGACAGTCTGCATTTCTAAGAAGCTTCTGGGTGATGCTGATACTGCATCCATGGCCCAAACACTGAGTATAGAAAAACTAGAGTATTTATCTTTAAAAGAGATGGAGAAACTGAGGCCCAGAGAGGAAAAGAGATGTACCAAGAGCACAGAGCAGAGCTGGGCTCAGAACACAGGCCTCCTGATGCCTCCTAGGTTTTGTCCTCAGGGAACTTTGGGGTTGAGTGGGGGTGTCTGGAGTGGAATAAGGGACAGGCAGCAATTACAGGCTGTGGGAGTCGATCCAGGGACAGGACTTCATTCTGCCAAAAGCTGAATCTCTGGGTCTACAGACTCCCACACAATTAAAAGGAAATAAGACTACAGCCTCCTGCCCAGGAGCAAACCCGTACCACCAGGCATTTGATGGACCAGACCCTCCTGGGAGGCAGGATGCAGCAGGTGCCCATCAAAGTGTAAACCAGATCAATGGAGAGAAGAGCTGGGCCCAGCACTCTGCATTCAGTCACAGTCGTGGGTGAAGGCCGGGGGGTTCAGAGGGGACCTTAGCAGCACCATCAGGACGGACATCAAAGGAAAGAAGAGAAGAAAGGAGGCAAGGCCAGCCTCCAGCCTCCCAAACCAGCACAAGGAACAGCTCCTCCTTCCTAGGACGGCCTCAACCCCTTCGTAGGCGCCAGGCCCGTTGTGGCAGCCCCTTCCTCCCCCCAACCCCCCGCCACTCCTCTCAAGGTGCTTCACCCTCCAACCACACTGGCCCTCCTTCAAGTGCTCAGTCAGGGACCAAGTATCTCTCACCCCAGGGCCTTTGCACTGGCTGCTGCTCTTACCTAGACCCCTTTCTGTCCTCACCCTCTGTTGTCCCTTTCTGGTCTGTTTCCAGGTCTAGGGAGGGCTTGTCTGCCCTTGGAGGTCACATTCCTCTGCCTCAGCACCCTCTGCCTCTCCTCCAAACTCCCACCAGAATGGTAATTCCATCATTATTTGTTTTAGCATCCGTCTGCCTTGCCTGATCCTAAGCAGCCCCCATAGGGCAGGGACCTTGGTTGTCATTTCTCTGCTATGCCTCTGCCCCCACGCCATAGCTGGGGCTCAATAAATACTTGTTGACTGAATAAGGGAATAAATGAATAAAAACACGGCTCATATTACTACTGCAAAGCCTTCACCTCTGTGGTTTCAGGTGACCTCGCTTACCCAGGAGAAGTTGTACAGGACCTGGCTTTGCAAGATTATCTGGGTACACAGCCCTCTGCCCTGCCACTGCAGCTGGGCGGCCCAAGGTCATGTGGCCTCGCTGAATGGGTCTCCAGCTCCCTGGTGGGTCTGTGAGAGGCAGAATCTGAGAAAGCTGCTGAAAGCTGTAAAGAGCTTTAACTAGTGGCATTACTCTGTTCTTGTTTGAGGCTTAGAGAGGGAAAGGGCCTCATTCAAGGCCATTCAGCCAGTGTGTGCTGATGCCAGACCCCCCTGGCACAGCTTGAAGCCAGCAGCTGAGATTCGGGCCCACCCAGGCGAGGGCACCATCTGCCTGGAGGCTGGGCAGGGGTGGAGAAGGCAGAGGAGAGGATGGCTGGGAGCATTCAGCCTCAGGCCCAGAGCCAGGGTGGGGAGTGTGGGGCCCCAGCGGGAACCCTGAGTGGGACCTGGCAGCCGGGCATGGGGGAGCCAACTGGCACAGGCTGGGTGGTAGCATGCTTGCTCTCCATGCGCGTGACAGTCTATTTTTTAATCAGCACCTTTCCCATCCCCCAACCCCATGTGCCCTCCCAACGGGCCCATCGCAGGAATCTTGGCTGGGACAAGGCCCCCCCTTGGGGATGGTGGTGGGGTCCCCAAGTCCCACACCCATGGTGCCCATAAGTACTAAGCAGCCAGGGGCAGGACAGAGACGCAGAGAATAAGGGCGCCTCCTGCTTATGGCCTTGGGCCTGTCCCTGGACTCTCTGACCTCAGTTTCCCCCATGTGTACAGTGATGGGAAGCAGTCAGACTCCATGGATCCAGTCACGCTCCACAGCACTACTGCCCACTCATCGGGCCCTGGCAGGGCTCCCCCTGCCCACAGCCCTCCCAGGCACACCTCATCCTCCCTGACCTGCTCCTGAGGGAGGAGGGAGGGGAGAGAGGCTGAGCGGGCTCAAGGCCAAGCTCAGAGCCCCAGACCCCAGACCCAGTGAGGCTCTGCTAGGACCTGAGGGACGGAGATGAGGAGGGTGGAAGAGGAGTGCTGTGTGTTCCTAAGCAGGTGGCTTGGCCCCTCTGGGCCTCTGACACTGTCTAAAGCAGGAGAACAATGTTGTGCAGTAGTAGCACATGGGCTCTGGGGCCAGGCTGCCTGGGTTTGAACCTGGCCACTTACCAGCTGTGTGACTCTGGGAGCTCACCTAATCTCTCTGTGCCTCCGTTTCCCGGCTGTAGAAGGCTGAAAAGAATAGTACTTCACTTCACGTGGTTGTTGGCATGTAAAGAAATTGGAACACCCCTGGCACATAGTCAGTTGCCATAAACATGAACTCTTTTCCAGAGCACCGGCCTTGTCTTTTGAACACTCTCCATCTCTACGAGATGTTATGCCAGAGGATACATGCCAGTCTCGGCTCAGCCTGCTCTCCTGCCTGTGGGGCTCATCAGCCTGCCCCTCCTGCTGACCCCATCTTCCACCCCCACGGCCCCCGCACACCCTTCTTAGCCCATTTCATAGCAGCTCAGAACAGAGAGGCCGGAGTCTCAGAGGAAGCACAAGAATTTGCCCAAGACCACGAGCCAGTTAGCGAGGACACGAGGTTCAGGCAGCCATTCCTGAAGTGCAGGCCAGGCCCTTTCCACTGGGCTGTGCCCGTCCACCCACCCTCCAAACCTGTTCCTGGCCAAACACCAAGAAGTAATTTAAACTGAGATATGAGTCTTGAGGGAGTGTCCATCTCCTCAAGGGCTTCCTATTTTAACAGAGATCAAGCCATGATAATACTACTATTTAATAAGTAATAGGTGTGTGTTTTTAGCATGTATTAGCTCACTGAATTTTCAGAGCATCAGTACAAGGTAAGATCTATTACTGTTTCCATCTTATAGATGAGAAAACGGAAGCCCGGAGAGGTTATATAACAGCTAGTCGGCAGGGGAACCCAGGGCTCTAGCCATGGGATCTGTGCGTTAGCCTCGAGGGAAGCCGGCAGTACAGGAGCAGGTTGAATCGCGCGCCGGTAGCAGCCCTGGGCCGCAGGGCAGGGTAGTGTAGGGTCACACTCTACTGTGCAATACTGCCTCACCAAGTGGAAAAGATGAAGCTAGGATGGTGGAATTTCAGGCAGTGGCCAGTTGGTAAAGATTTCATTCTGGAGAGAGAGGGCTTTTGTAAGCCTCTGGAATTACAGGGCCGGGAGGCTGTCCCCACACTGACTCCTCCTCCGGGACCGTTCACAAAGGACTCTGAGCTCACACACACGCTGGACGAACTCAACGGAGCTCAGCCACCCATCTGACCAGATCACAGGCCCCAGGCTCCTTTGGGTGGGTCTGCAGGCATTTTCACAACCACAGCCGATGCCCCGCCCCCTCCTACCTGCAGTTCCGAGACCTTTCACCATCCTCAGAAACACTTTCCTCCCAAACGACTCCCTCCCATTCTTCTAGACCTCAGTTCTGGTCCTCAGCCAGCCATGACCACACCTTCAGATAACATTCAGGCCTCTGCTCCACTGCCCCCTCCAGAGAGAGCGCTCTCCTAACCCTCAACACAGAGGAGCCCCTCTCCATCTCAGCAGCATGGCGTACAGCTCGTGGCGCCGCTGGTATCTATCGGAAATCACCTTGCTGATGTCTTTGCTTCCCTTTTTCTTAACTATCTCCCCAATTAAAATGCAGCTTCTTGAGGGCAGGGGCCTGACTGCAACTCCAATGCCTGCCTAAAGCCCCCCTTCCCCACCACCACTACCGTTCCCCCAGGAGCCAGGGACACTGAGGTCCATAGGGAGCAAGGGATTCACCCAAGGTCATACAGCAAGCAAGTGGCTAGCACCTAGGCTGCTGCATTGCAGGCTGTCCCCATCCCCATCCCAGCTGATCTGCCGGCTGATCTTGCCCCTGCTGCCACATGACATTGGGGGCCAGGGCCTGCAAGTCCTCCACAACAGCACCCCTCCACTTCCCCAGGGGCCCACAGTGCCCCAATCTGGGCCCTGCCTGCTTCCCCTTCAGTCCCTCCCTTCCTGGCATCAGCCACTCCGATGAGCTCATGTCTGGAAGCCTGGGAGCTGCTCTGAAGGAAAAGGTGCCTCCCAGGCCAGGCCCCTAGGCCTGGAGGTGTGTTGGGCCTGTGGGATGACAGCCCTGGCAGGTGGAGGGAGCGTGCT
>PVJC01016974.1:0-30893 GCA_004026665.1 Murina feae | reverse complement strand
GGCCGCACCCAGCCCTGGTCACAGCTCAAAAAAGAGAACAACATGCAGGGAGGGCAAGAGTCTGAGAGATCAACATAGAGGGGGTGCCTGCTCCAAGCCTCCACGGTGTGCCTGGGGGCAGGCCCCCGGCAGGTAGACACACACAGGAGGACTGCTCTGAGCCTCAGATGCGGCTGGGGGCAGGTCCCCAGTGGTGACACACACACATACACATACACACACACACACAGAAGGCGCCTGGCAGACTGGGGCCATCATAGGACATCCACTGAGGGGTCCCAGACTGTGAGAGGGCACAGGCCGGGCTGAGGGACTCCCTCCACCCCGAGTGCACAAATTTTTGTGCACCGGGCCCCTAGTTGTTTATAAACTCATAAGCATACAAGCACATGTACACACACACACACACACACACACAGCTCATGGAAGAAAGAAATTATTGTCCCACAGTTTTCAAAATGGAAAAATATCTCTCAGTAAGGTCTTCTAGGTTTAAATCCATCTTTTATTTCATTCAGGCTTTTCAGGCCATTATCAAAACATGTCAAACATCTCTCATATTAAGGCTTTGATAGAATTTCTCATTTGAGTCAATGTAAAATGTACATATTAAATATTTACATAATATATATAAAAATATAATATAAGATATATATTTTTTTGTAACCTGGGGATAAACAAAGATTCTTCCATAGGACACACCACACACACACACACACACACACACACACACACACACACACACACTAAACAACAAAAGTAAGGAATTAGATTTCCTGAAAAGACATCATCAAGAAAATTAAATCCTTTGCCTTGGAATGGGAAATATATAATCTAATAAAAGAGTAATATGCAAATTAACCATCACTCCAAGACACTTAAGTCACACCACACCCACCAGCCAATCAGAGTGGCTGTATGCAAATTAACCCAGCCAAGATGGCGGCCGGCAGCCACAGAGCTGGAACAAGTAGGGGCTTGCCCTGGCAATGCAGGAAGCTAAGGTTCCTGTCTGCCTAGGCTGACTGTGGCAACAAATTTTCCACAACAAAGTTTCAATTATAGAAGATAAATAAACCCCAGAGACCTGCTTCCAGCCTTGTGCTCAAGGAAGCACTGGGAGCTTGGGTTGTCAGGGACAACCCGACCAGGGCTCCAGTTAGAAGTTAAATAAGTTCCAGATAACAGTTTCGAGCCAGCCTCGCTGCAAACAGCCATCAGCCCCTCACGTAGGCTGGCCAGGCATTCCAGCAGGTGGACATCTCCAGAGTGGTCCCAGACTGTGAGAGGGCACAGGCTTGGCTGAGGGACCCCCCCCCCCGCCGAGTGCACAAATTTTTGTGCACCGGGCCCCTAGTGTGTGTATGTGTGGCAATTGGCCAGGTTCATGGAATTTACTCATCTTAACTATGTTCCCCACCATCCTGAAGCAGCTACCTTAACAGAATGGTATAATAGCATTTTAAAGTCTCAGTGATAGTACCAATTAAGAGGCAATATCTTGCAGGGCTAGAGCAAGGTTCTCCATGTTGCATATGCTTGGAATCAGCATGCAATAAATGGTCCTGTCTCTCCAGTAACCAGGATTCACAAGTGTAGGAATGAAGGGCTGGAAATGTGTCACCACTCACTACTGCCCCTAGTAACCCAGTAGCAAAATTTGTTTCCTCTTCCTACGACCTTATGTTTTGCTGGCCTTGAGGTCATTGGACAAAGGAATACTTCTACCCAGAGACATAGCAACCAATTTATCAAACTGGAACTTAAGACTGCTATCCAGCTGCTTTGGACTCCTTAACAGGCAAAGAAGGGAGATATTGTGCTGGCTGGGGTAATTGATCTTGGCTACCGAGGGAAAATGGAACACCACTCCCTTATGTTGTCTCGTAGTATTACCAGGCCTTACCAATTCATATCTTTTGTGTTCTTCTTCTATAAATCATCTTCTATGGGAAAACTGGATGAAATACATAACGCCAAGCTCATAAAGAAAGCCTTTTCATTTTTATTAGTTATTTTTATCTAAAGCTTAAAAGGAATTTTTAGGTAGTGAGATGGAGATGATTGGCAATTCAGAGGCCCAAACACAGTTTATGGGAAAACTAAATAAAATGACATTTTTTACTATAAAAAAGGCCTTCTAAATTCAAACACAGTATGAAATAAGTTCCCTAACTGCAGCCTTAAAATAACATGATCATTTTGCTTTCTTCTTCATCCTTATTGTAGAACTTAGTTACTAAGCTTCACCTATTGTGTTAAATATAACCTTAGTACTGTTTATGGCACATGTAAAATACATTCTAAATGTTTGTCACTCTTTAATTTCATTACATGCATCTTTTCCTAACAGTTCTACTTGCTTTCTATTACCCATGAAGAATTCATGAAATAATATCTATGCCAAGCGCCTATTCTCAGCGTGTGATTTAGAAATGAATATCCTTACCATCCAAAGGATTGGAGGTTCAAACAACAAAGTCTATATTCACTGTGGTACGTGTGGGAGGTACTAACTACAATGGAAAGTAGCAATGATTTCCTGAGATGGGTTGTCAGTCCTTAAAAATGCATAAATATAGACCATAAATTCTTCAATTTCAAGAGGATAACACAGAATATGTATGTGAAATACAGGACTTCATGATCCTGAAGAATTTCTTACACTATTTTGTAAAATTAGATTGCTTACCTGGAAAAAAAAAAAAAAGGTAATCTTATGCTCTCTTTTTTGTCATAAACATGCACACACATATATATTTTTGTGATAAACTTAAGTATAAGTTTTTCTAGGTGTAACCTACCCAATTCGATACACATTAAGAAAGGTAGTAGGAAGCACAAAACGTTATGGATTCCATCAGTTTGTTTTCTGCCAGAAGACACAAGGTGCCCACTTATTTCCTTTTCCTCAGCCAGCACCTCAGCTGCCACAGAAATGACAGAAAGGCCTGTCTCAGCTTCTTATTTCCCCAAATCAGGATAAATGAGTGGCTCGACGGATACAGGATTGCAAGAACCTTGCAAACCAAGTAAAGTGAATTGTTCTTCTGAGCAGCCGAATTCCAAAGTGAGGTGATTTGAGTGGAGAAGTAAATGATAAATAGCAAGAGAAAGGAGATCACAGTTTGCATGGCTCTTATGTGGACCTCGGTGCTGGGGTCTTGGGGTCCTCTGCCACTGAGCTGCATCTTCTTCAGGTGTTTCCACATGGAAAAGATTAACAGCAGAACAGCTGTCAGGGACATAGTAAAGGGTATGAAGTTTGAAAATATGGATACAGTCAAATATGAACGGTGTACAATATCCCCCAAGTTAGTCTTCCAAGTGATGTTTCCTTTATATCCATCCATCTGCATTTTTTCATCTATGCTTAGCACTGTAAGATAACAAGCCAAGAAGACCAAAGTCCCCCACAGTATCATGACAACCACTCTTTCAGCTCTCCATTTTAGGTAAAGAAATAAAAGGCTGGAGAAGTTAGCTATTTTGAGCAAATAAAGTATGCTGAGGCTGGTAGCAAACCACAGACTAAAATGGTGGCTTACTACATGAAAAATATGAACAAAAAGTCTTACTTCTAAAGTATAAAATGCTAGCTTATATACAGTTGCATACCAATTTAGTAACAATACACAGAGTAAACCAATTCTGGAAAGTGCCAGCGCAGTGAGAATTCGATCAGCCCAAGAGATCTTTTGTCCTTTGACCCAGTCAATACAGTTCACCAGTGCTATGAAGCCATTGGCAACATTGCCTAGAACAAATTGCATTGTGAACAGGCTGGAAAGAATGGCTAGTAGTAAAGCCATGATGTCCAAAAAGAAAAAGAAATCCAAGTCTAATATCACTGGTCTTGACTCCTTTAATATTCTGACCTTAAATTCAATGTGCAGGTGTTTTCTGAATCTGCAGTGAATGTCTGGTTTCAATTCTGCAACCAGCGGCAAGCAGGAAAGCTCCAGAGTATGCTAATAGAAAAGTTCAATGCTATCTTTATGGAAAATATTGTTTTTCATGGACTCCCATTCAAACAGTGTGTGTCCCTGCCACTGGCTGGATTACTTCATAACTAATGTTGAAGTGAAAGCTGAATTCTCATTTGCTAGAATGCAAATAAAGACATACTGTTTTGCATTTTTTTCCTTGTTTGACCTTTCCACAATTTGTGTTCAACATTAGTTGTTTATTAGTAAAATTTAAAAACCCGATATGGAGTGAATGTCTAAACTATTAAATAGAGCCTGGTCAGAACTAGGGTGATCATCACTATGAATTTTTTTTTTAATGCTAGAATTGTGTGGAAAGAATTCAAGCTTTTCCTATCAAAAGCATCCTAGATTTTCTCAGGAACACTATAAAAGCTGGTTGCTGATAATTAATACTTTTGCATTACTATACTGTCGACAAGCTCATAAACACCCCCCTCCCACTAACTCAGACAAATACACATACGTCTGGATGGAATGGATGGAATTAGTGTTCTATACTTTCCAAAAGGTAAAATTAGTGTCAGGAGGTCATTTAGGTTAAATCTGACTTTTCTCCCATGGCAGACTCCCAACCCATTATTAACAGCTATCATACATATCTTTCATGCTTAGGTCTTTATGACAGTTTCCCTTTTGAGTCCATTTAAAATTTAAATATTAATATTTAAATATTTAGAAATTTTATAAATATTGAGTACTTCAAAAGAATGTCTTTCATTGCAGATTCCAGACTCCTATATATAAATATATATGCTTTTGTTTTTCTGCTTAATTCATTTTTTACTACTTAGTTTTTTAACGATTAATGGGTGTGAAAAACAGTCTCTACAGCTGGGTTTTAGTTGGTTACAATTTTTATAGCGTAATGGTGTTTAGCAGAGGATCTTGGAATCAGACTGCCAGAAAAGAAAACACAGATTCTCTTTGTATATATCTCTGATCTTGGACTCTTTTAATACTATTCTCTGTCTCAGTATAATCATCAGTAAAAAGTCAGAAAACAATGATCTCCTCTTTCGGTGGTCTATGTAAGTAGTAAGTGTACTATAGGGTGTCCCCCACCCCCCAAAAAAATGTATGCACACACTTTGAGTAATTATAAAGGCAGTGTTTAAAGTGTGTGTACATATTTGGGGGGACACCCTGTATTTGTGTCGCGCTTCCAATTGTGCCTAATTAGTACACCTGTCACTAAGGAGTGTTATTCATTTGATCCTGTGTTATTTGATACTTCAGCGTTAACCTGGGAGAGCATAAGCTTTTGAATACAATGTAGCAGTAAAAGGCAAAATTTCCTCCTATAAAAACCAAGGTAAAAGGAGTTAATTGCCAAAGTTATATTTTAAATTCATCTGAAAGCTGAGCAAGGCAGGGAGGTCAACTGAACTAAGATCTGGAAAGAGGATTCTTTTCGGGTAAAGAGATTATCTGTATATTCAATGTGCAATCCCCTATGAAATCCCAGCAGGCTCCAATGGCAGTAACTACTCGTAAAATGTAGATGTCTATGCAAAGTGCCCAGAATAGCCAGAATAATTTTTTTATAAAAGAACACAGTTGGAGGATTACAGTTCCTGGAGGGAAGGAAAGAAGGAAGGACTACAGCAAAGAAGAAGGAAGCAAAGAAGGAAATTAATATTGTTGGATTCTAAAAACAATTATTTTGCAGCTGAGAAATTTTGCCTAATGGTCCTGTTTTTCCCCCCCAGAATTACCCTACTTTTAAAGTTTTCCTCATTTAGGAGCAAAGTTTTCTGTAAATAAGTAACAAGTACAGGTAATGGACAAATCTTGAAGGCCAATAGTTTAGTATTTTCAGGCGGCTTTGAGCAATTAAAAACTGCACTGATTTTATCAGAACATTGCAAAATTACACTTAGAAATACGCACTTATTTCTAGGCTTATAGGAAAACTTCGATTCCACGGATATGTTTCAGAATACAAGGAACCCCAAAAGGAGAACATAAGAACAAATATTTTTTTAAAAACTCTCCAAACATTATTAATATATTTAATTTCTTGTATTTCCCCTTCTAAGCGTGCTTTCCTCCTAAAGTGAAAATCATCTCTCTCTGGCTGCCTTTAAGTGTGATCTGAAATAACGTGTACGACAATTCATATAGAAAACCGCTCTGTGCCTACCACGTGTTCAACTCCAAAGCTAACGGGAGACAGGAAGGGGCGGGGCGCCGGCGGCTGACTGGCAGCGCCGCAGCGGAGTCGCAGCGACAGCGCAGTGCCCCGACCCTCGCCGTCCCGGCCATCGGTCCGGCTCCGCGGACCCTGCGGCGACCCTCGGCACCAAGCACCTGGCGAGCGGCGACCCCGGGGCCATGGCCGTGGCCGGCGTGGCGGCTCCGTGCGCCTGGGCCCTCGGGGTCCCGAGCCCGGCCGCGGCGCCCAGCTCCTACGGGCTGTTCTGCAAAGGCCTCTCCCGCACCCTGCTCGCCTTCTTCGAGCTGGCCTGGCAGCTGCGCTCCAACTTCCCCTACTTCTACGTCGCGGGCTCCGTGATCCTCAACATCCGCCTGCAGGTACATTTCTAGCGTCGCGACTTCGCTAACGGTCTCGACGGCGGCGCCATGGCGGACTCCCAGGAGGCCCCGCGCCCGAGCGGAGTGGAGCTGCGGCCGCGGCCTCCCGGGTCTCGCGAGAGTGGCCGGCCGCCCCGCGCCGCGTCCCCGCCGCCGGCCGCCGAGCTGCGGGCGGTCTCGGAAGTCCCGCGGGGACTGGAGCGGACGGAGGCGTCTCCCGCCCCAGGGAAGGCTTGTAGCTACGGCATCGACCACATCTAAGAAGCTGTGCGTCCGGAAATCAGGACGAACGGGACGCATTGTATCAAAACCAGAAGGCTACCAGATTTTCCGGGAGACAGATGTAAAATACAAGTTCATGGTTCAAATTAAGATTTAAAAAAAAAAAAAAATCACCAATTTCGGGAGTTTGGGATTGACTTGTAAGCAAGATATTGAATGAGTTAAGAAGCTGAAGATCTAAAGGATATGAGGTGGAAGGCATGTATTTCTTCATTCCCCCGGGAGGAAAGGACAATCAAATTTTCAGTGAGAATTTTAAACTGCACTGGAAAAGCATCCTTCCGATGTCAAACAATGTGAAATGCTGCAGGATTCTGAACAGAGGGTTGGAGGGTCAGAAAGCGGACTCTGTTTCGGCGTCCCGGTCCGAAGAAAAGGCCATCCAGTTCAGCACAAAGCTTGCCTGTGTAATGAATAACATTTAAATAATGATCATAATTTATGCAAATGCTGTCTACCGTCTTTTTCTTTTAAGAGGAGACTTAATTACGGTGACAACGTAGAATACCAACGTGGTCACCCGCGATCATGTCAAAGTGCAGCTTGGGGGGTGTTGAAGGGAGGAGAGGAAGGTGAATGGAATGGTGGTGGTGTCTTCATAGAAGTGGGGAGTGGAAAGACGCGGTCCTGCTCATGAGGAAGGAAGACGTTGTGGGAGAGGGTAGCCATAAGGCTGCTAAAATAGCAGCGTAGCTGTGTTAAACAGGGAGGAGAGCAGTAAGTCAAATGCTGGAGGGCGGAGTGTCAGGCGGCATGTCTCAAAAGGAAAACAATGCTTGGTATGTCTGAATTTAGAGCTGAGGTTTTTAGTGTTTCAGGGAGTCTGGAGATGAATTAGTGGTCTGCAGGGTTTTGTGTTGTTTTTTTTTTTTTAATAAGAAAACAAAGCTGAGGCAGTTATAAATCCAGGAAAAATAAAAACTTGTTCAGGAACTACACTGCATACCTCCACTGTGAATAGCACTAGTCATAAAGCCAGTCATAATTATGTTAGCACATATGGAAAATGGATAGAACATGCTTATGTAACGTTGCGGGGGTTGGAGAGGAGAGGTGTGTGTAATGGGGAGAATCAGCCAATAAAAAAGCAGCATTGGACATGTAATAAAAAAAACAAAAACTGCAATATGAGGCAGCTAAGAATTGAAAGTGGTTGTCTGAAGGAAAAAATCAGGGATGGAAAGAGGAAAGGTGGAAGATAACTGTTTTCTACTACCAGTCTAACAGTGTTATTTTGATTTGTCTTTATTTCTTTGATTAAAATTTTAAATACATTTTATTTTTTAAATTGCTCAGGTAATTGAAATGCACACCACTGTTTAAGAGCCACCAGGGTAAAAGGATTGAGTTTTTTAATCAGCAGACCTCTTAAAATGTAAACTCTGTAATTTTGTAGTCAGTTGAGTCCATTAATTGGCCTAAGCCCCCGTGTCCTCAACTATTAAATGATGGCAAAGTACCCACCTTGACGGGTCAGTCTGAGAATTAAAAATAAGCCTGCTTTAGTGCTTGATGTATACTTGCTTCTAATAAGTACCAGGTAATCTAACCATTTTTCTGAAAGGATACTTTCTAAGCCAAACTATCCTCAATATCTGAATCTAAATATAGCCAATGTGATTAGAATTTCACCTTTGCAAAAGCAAGATAATCATAGGTACAATTAGGAAATTTATTTTTATTTTTTTCTTTCAGCCTTATGAGATATAATTGCCATACATCACTGTGTAAGCTTAAGATATACAGCGTAATGACTTACATATATTATGAAATGATTACCACACTAAACTTAGTTAAGATCCATTCACTCTTTTAAAAACTTTCAAATATACCATTAAGCAGTGTTAATTATACTAATCATGTTGTACATTATATCCCCAGTATAATCTTATCTCTCCTACAACTGGAAGTGTATGTTTTGACCACCATCCCCACTCAGAAAATTTCTTATATAGTGTGCAACATAATGAATACAGTCTAAAAATCCATATCTTTATGTAGGTCTACATACGCATGTGTCATCATCATCATCATCATCATTGTCGTCATATCATCATGGATACATCAGAGCGCCCCATAGCAGAGTTCCATGGAGTAAGAGCACACTTTACAAAACCCTTAGGGTTTTCCCAGCTTCAGATTTGACCTACAGGCCCATCAAAATTAACGTATAACCCAAATGCAGTCAACATTTATTTTCTAGTTTCTTCTTGTTAGCTTCTACCACTGAAATATGGCAGTTGTAAACCCTAGCAAAGATTTCTTCATTATTGATAGTTTTTTAATATGTTTACAATCATAATCTCTAAAATTACTACATTGCAAACTTCAAAATTGTAATATCATTAGCAAGCACAATTTTACTACCTGCTGTTTTTAAGATTATACATTTTCAGCTACTGTGATTTCATTTTAAAATTATTTGAAAAGTCAACTGAGCACTATATATACATACACATTTCTAAAACTTATACAGATATGTGAATTTTCTTATAAACTTTCCTTCCTGTTTTTTATCCCTGGTGAGTTGGTCATGTTTGTCCTCTCTGACAAGGACACTAGTGTTCATATAATTTTCACATGCACACATACCCTACATACAAACTCACTGGCTAGGTCAGTGATTCTCAACCTTCTGGCCCTTTAAATACAGTTCCTCATGTTGTGACCCAACCATAAAATTATTTTCGTTGCTACTTCATAACTGTAATGTTGCTACTGTTATGAATCGTAAATATCTAATATGCAGGATGGTCTTAGACCGCCAAAGGGATCGCGACCCACAAGTGAAGAACCGCTGGTCTAGGTGATCTTTGCAGAGCAGACATATAAGTATTATTATATACATAGTGATAATTATTCAGTTTCCTTTTATAAAATCAGCAAAGATAGTGTCCACTCTAGCTTGGATTCCTAATGATAGTCTGCTTCTTTGTTTTAAAAGTTATGCCTATTGTTATGAGATTATGTGTGTCTAGCATTTTTATTCCTTGGTTGATTTTTAACTTAATGTTGTAAAAATATTTCACTTGCTCCAGCTTGGGAGGGATTTTATTTCTAAACTAGAGGCCCGGCACCAGCTTCCCTCTGGCACCCGGGACCCGGGCTTCCCTCGCAGCCCCAGCTTCATCCAGAAGGTCATCAGAAGGACATCTGGAAAGTCATCGGAAGGATGTCCAGTCTAATTAGTATATTACGCTTTTATCATTATAGATAATCATGTGTTTTCCTCACATATAATTATAATAAATATTTGCCAGTGCACATACAATTAGTACATGCTGCATTATATATTTTATATTCACATTGTCTAAATTCGTTTTGTTCCTAGCAAGTGTTACAATGACAGTGATGCTTGCTTAAAAATGTCGGGTAGATTGTTAGTTTATAGGCCATTATAGGGAAAGTTTGTGATGCTCAATCATATCCAAAAGAACCCAGTGAGAAAAGCAAGTTAAAATGTATCTTCAATGATGTAATTCTCCTGGAATATAGAAAATCCAGGCAAAGTCTGTGAAGCTAAGGTTTCGCCCTTTTCAGGTGGCAGGTAAGATGCCACAGTAGTTTCGACGCAGTTTGCCTCAGCTTGCTGTTTCCCAAAATTAGGATAAAGGAGTGGCCCGAAGGGAAAACAGACCACGTTAGCATGACGGCCAGGTTGGCCTGCTGCTTCCGCACTACAAGGAAACACCAACCAGTTAATACAAAGGAAGAAAAATGAAGTATGAAGAGGAGGAGGAACGATAACACTATTTTCATGCCCCTTTTATGGGCTTCTGTGCAGAAGTCGCTAGGGCTGGAGACCACCCGCACATTCCTGGTGTGTCTCATCAAGGAAAGGGATAAAAGCAGCAGTGAACCCAGGGACAGAAGAACGGGAATTAAGTAGATAAAATTAGAAACCATCAAGCTGTTAAGATACCGAGTTTCGCTTACACCTGGAGACCACGTGGAGTTTCTTTCATGGGTAGTATGGACTTGAAGCCAGAAACCATTGAATGAATCTATTAGCACAAGTTTCAAAACCAGGAAGAAGAAAGACCCCAGTAAAAGCACAAGGAGCACTTGGCCAATTCTCCACCTCAGCCAGGCAAAGCAGGGGTGGGAGAAACGGGCTATTTTAAAGAAATAGAAAATACTTAGACAGGTGGCAAGCCAGGTAGCGAGGTGATTGCACAGGTGCCAAAGAATGGCAATAAGTTTTGCTAGTTTGTCAATGGCATAAAAGTGTGGCCACAACACCATCAGAAGTAAGTCAGCTAGTGTTACCCAGAGAAGGGTGATTCTGGAGAGAGCCAGGCTGGTGAGGATGAAGTCAGCCGCTGAGAGTTTTTGTCTCTTCACGCAGTCAATGCCATTAACTAGTACAATGAACCCATTCCCCAACATCCCAGTTATGAATTCTCCCATTGCGGCTACCAGAAAAAGACTTTCCGTTCCAGATGACATTTCTGTAGAAGGAATCCGGAAAGCTGATATTCCGTCTCACTGATGTTTTGCTGTCAAAATGGAGAATAATATCCAGTTGGATTTATTTCACTTTTATATGTAAAATGTTCAAAAAATTCAGATACTGTCTCACTTATCCTATGAAAGGTTTCTCTTTTATTCGAGCTGCAGGTCTGAAATATAAGCAAGGAGATTCAGTCTCACAGATCTTAATGAGAAACTTCACCATGACTTTCAATCAGCTACCAATTTCCAAATTAAATAGTAAACGTGCCCACTCATCATTGGCACTGGCAACAATTTTCCATTTGTGAGGACATCTGGAAAAGTAAATTCAGGCATGCAAATATGAAGTAGATTTACTTACACTGATTTGTACTTTCCATTTCGGTTGAAACTCAGTACTGGGATTCACGTTTCTTCATTTTAATAGATTTCTCTAAAAAGTAATCTCCATATTACAGGCATTATTTTTTAACTTCACATAATAAAATCCATGTTTTAGTCACTATTATAGATGAAGTAAGTGTAATAAAGGGAAGCAACATGACGCTCACAGAGTAATGGAAAAAGCAACATTAGCTAAACTATCACTATTGAATGTGACAGGTTTGACCAAAGTACAATTCCAACACAGAGGACGGTGCTACAAAAATCTATGGTCAATAGTTAATTCTAGTTCCATGAGGATAGCAACTTTGGGGTGTTTCCTAAAGAAACAAATAAAAAGGGAAACGATTTTCCACAATGATGTAAAAGTATATGCAAGGGGACCAAAATCAGACCTCTCTCTAAGATGTCACTATGAATTTTTGAGCTTTGTTTTCACTAAATTACCACCTATTTGATTCTGAATAAGTTATTAT
Organism: Murina feae; assembly: GCA_004026665.1. Lineage (NCBI taxonomy): Eukaryota > Metazoa > Chordata > Mammalia > Chiroptera > Vespertilionidae > Murina > Murina feae. Next base: position 18,769 of record PVJC01016974.1, on the reverse strand, counting down.
TAGCTGAGAAAAGAACAATAGTAAAAATATATGGTATAAAAAAAAGGGACGGGAGGGGAGTAGGAGTTGGAGGGGGTTTCTTCTTTTTAACTTTGCTTTTGGTAAAATCTTTTGTGCCATAAAATTAACTTAAAGTAAAATATATTTTAGCTTGGTTTTTGCTTCAAAAATCACCTCTAACACGGTGATTTTTCAACCTTGACTGCAAATCGGAACTGCCCAGGGAGCTTTGAGTATATATACTGTATTAATGCCTGTGAGGCACGCGTAGGGATTCTGACTTAATCGGGCTGGAATATATTATTGGCACTCCACTCATTGTGCGCTCCTTAATGTGTGCTTTACAACGCCTCCTAAACCCACGCAAAAAATCCTTCTATCCACAAGCTGCAAGTCTATGAAGACTTTCCAGGAACAAGACAGAATTTTGCCCACTGGTCCTCTTACAATGCACTCCCCCCCTTCAGCCAATTTTGACTCTGGTTGATAAATGACCTGTTTCGTGTTTGTCTCGCCTATCCATAGTGATGCAGTCATTCCTGAGGCATTCACTTGGGCCCATACTGCTTGGGGGGACATTTATTTTCCAGAGCCATTTTTGCGGTAGACCAACCCTCGTGGTCCTTATGATTTTAAGACTGACCTCAGCAACAGCCATCATGGGACTTAAAGAACAAGATTTATTACTCACAAGCCCTGGAATACACACAGCACACCCCAAGGCCGCACGGAAGTCATAGGTAGAGAGAAAGAGTGAGAAAGTGCAGACTTGGGGGTCTACCTTTATTGGGGTTGAGTGTGAGGTACCAAGGTTTCACAGGTTCATGCTTTATTGGCAAATGTAAAACATAAAAGCAGGAATTATGGCCCAGGAAGGGAAGAGCAGAGTTACTCGAAAGAGGTCAGTTACCTAGGTTACCCAAGTCTTTCTACATGGGGAACTCATGGCTTGGAGTGACCTGGCTTCCTATCTAGGTGTTTTTACTAGTAGCTGTGTCATTCAGTTAGCAATATGTTTGTTCCAGATTGATGTCTTTGAAATGGATGCCTCAGCAAGCAAAAGCTTAAGGTCAGACACTTACACTATATAACCTTGGAAATCACGGAATATCCATGAGATAAGGGTCTTTTTTTTTCTCTTTTTTTATATTATTATTTTTTTTATTGCATAAAGTATTACAAAGATTAGTACATATAGGAAAGGGTCTATTTTTGTTATTGACCACTGATCTATTTCCAATTACTAGAACAAAAATCTAAGGTGGGCTTGACAAATAGTAGGCCCTCAATAACTTTGTGAAAGGAATAAGTGCTAATTTAGTTAGTAATCCTATTAGGAACACGAGAAAAGAGAAAATGAATAAGACTTGACTGTGAAACTAGTAAAAAAAGCAAGAAAAGAAAGTAACTCCTTAAAACTAGAGGCAATTTTACAACCTATTTAGGAACTCATGAAAGATTGCTATACTAACACTGAAATAACCAACACTGCACTCTAGTCTTTGTGATTCTAACCAGAAGTCGTACAAAAACTAAAAACTTGTAGTTCTAGCACCCAGGATGTGGAGGCCTTTGTGGGGGCTTTATTTTTCATGAAAGAAAGCTACTTCCAGCCCAGGGAATTGGAGGAGGGTAGGAAACTCTAGGTTTCATGGCAGTGGGGCAATAGTCCCCAGAGGTCTCTGATAGTTTTAGAAATGCTATGAAGTGATATAGAAGGCTACCAGAGAAGAGGACTCCATTGGTAGGCATGGTTTAGCAGTTGACAAAAGCCAGATAGCAACAAGTCAGCCAGGTGATGCTTAGTCATAAAAGAATACTTGAGTTCATAGTTACACTGAAGGAGAAAGTTAATCTAAAGGATATATTGACAAATATAAAAAATCACAAGCACCATATGCTATCAGTTGAATTTTAAGTCCAAGCTAATAATCACATGTTTTAAAATATGCATTAAGTATAGGTCTGTCTCAGCTCCTGGGTTGAACTGCCTCTACATGCTTTATTCTTACAATGGTTGTGTTTTATATTTATCATGATAAGGGTGTTATTTTATGTATAAACTAGAGGCCTGGTGCACGAATTCATGCATGGGTGGGGCCCCTCAGCCTGGTGGTGATTGGGGCCAATGGGGTGGGGGGCAGGAGGTTGGCCCCAGAAGCAAGGTAACCAATGGCCGATTCCACGAGGAATCGGGCTCCCACCTCCCTCCCGTTAGGGTCCGGGGTGCTGGTGAACCGGATTCTGGACTGTCAGGGCACAGGCAGCAAGGTCTGGGTCAGTGCGCTTCATAGCTACTGGCTGGTTGACCAGTCGTTCTGGTTGTTCCGCCATTGGGTCGCTGGGCTTTTATTATGTAGGATGTAAGGTTGATTATTACAAAATGTTTGGGCAAATAGCAATTAATTAAATCTATCTCTACACTATAGTGGCAGTCCAAAATAATCAAACTACAACAAAGACCATAATTAAAATCAGAGAATTTGTGAACATTGATTTTATAATTATCAATTATAAAGAATGACATTTCCTCCAAGGAATAGTGAGAAAATACATGCAGAGTTCTACTTTAGCCTATTTTTTTTTTTTAAATCCTGACTTCCTGAGTGATATTGACTATACATTTGTACAATAATGACCTACTACTTGCGTGAATGTAAGTAAGGTGATTCCACTGAAGACGAGCTCCTGTCATTAACACTGCCTTTCTTGGCGTGAAGTCTTCCTGTTTCCTCCCTGTGTCTGCGACGTCGCCGGTGAAACAGCATACATGAGCTTTCCATTTGACTCTCCCTGTTGTCTTTCCCCTCTCTAGGACCACGCTGATAGATCCCCCATTAGTCAGTCTCAGGGAAGGCAACAACAGAGGCTCCCCTAGCTGAGATGATCTGTCTGATCCTGTCAATAGCAACCTTTTCCATTTATTTGTCGTCAAAGAAATAGGCTCCCGGTTCTTTCTGAGTCACAATTGTAACTCTCATGTATTGAACTTAGCAAGGATACCTTTGAAAGTAATTCAGTTGAAGTACTGACCTTTATGTTTATTTAGGTAAAAAGAGATCTTTACTGTTTCTTTGGCTATCCCCTAGCCCAGGAAACAATTAGCTGGGGTCAGGGCCACAGCGTAAAGGGACAGAGATTTCATCTTTCACAAATGGAGGATATTGGCCCGGCTTGATCACTGCTATCCACAAACATCCTTTCATGTTTGATTGTAGATGTTTATTTCATCTAGCATACTCCTTTAGTTTTCAAAACGTATAGCTACTCTCCCCACCAAAATCCTTAGAAGACAAACATTTCCCACCGGCTCTTCCTCGTGACAAACCTCAGACAGGGCCAGTCTGACTCACCAACCCCACGCTGACAAGTATTAGAGTGTCATGCTCCAAATAAGAATGGTTACGCATTTCTTTAGTCTTCTAAGGCTGCCTTTGTATTGATTTTTTAAAAGTAAAATTTGATAAGCAATCGTCTGTGGGATGGGATTTGATATACTAGGAGACAAAAAAGTTTGCCTGTATATGTTTCTCAAATCCATCAGACAAACCTTTCAGAGCAATCTGTTCTTGTGAACATCGGTCCTAAGGTCCTGAACAGGACATAGATTACTCCAGACAACATATCTAGTATCTCGAATGACAGAATGGGGAATGACTGTGTGATGATGCAGTCACCCCTTACAGGGTGTCCCTGGCCCAGAGGAGATGGGGTCTAATCAAGATCTTGCAAGGAGAAGCCACTTACTGATGGAAAGCAGATCAATTACCTGAGACATTGGGGAAAGTGGCATGTCTCCTCCTCAGAGATCAGTATAGGTATGGGTTTCTACCTGATATATACACTCACTGTGGGTTCAAGAAAACGTACCTTGCTGTGCTTGATTATATATTCTGATGCCTTCAGCACTAGACCAATGGATCAGAGATACAACTATTTCATCAATAGAAATGAGTTATTACTTGTTCCTCTCCTATAGATCACCTGGGTGGGTAAGTTGAAACAAACAATGACTACACTCAGATTCTTTAAATGAACATTTATTTTGTGGGCGAAAGAGGGTAGTTAACAAGAAATCAGTGATAATATCTGCCTTTCCCCAACTCTTTGGTCCCAGGGTAGGATATAGCCATGTCAGTCTTTCTTCTCCAGGTTGTATGGGACCAGCAATGCATGTCTGGGCCATCGCATTGGGTTGTGGTTTAACTGCCGTTGAGTCGCCCGCAAAGGCTCTTGTTATGGAGAAAGAGGAAGTGCAGAACTTGATCTCAACTGCAATTCAAATACGCAGATTATAATACATCAATTACAATGACCCCAACCTGTGGCTCAGTCTTGTTTTACTAGTCCATTGCTATACTTCTTTGTCAAAAATAGGGCGCTGTTCTTTCTAGTCCTATGTTCCTTAGGTTGCTGCATGTCTATCGCCTTACTCCTGGTTACACATCTACTCATTTACCCCTAAGGCCCACTTATTAGAAGTAACGGTTGCTTATAAGTTGGCTCAATTACTCTAGCTCGCTTACTAAAGAGAAGTTTAGTAACACTAAAAACTAAATAATGTTTTTGGTTCTTTTATGAGGAGTATGAGATCATCAGATTATCAAAGCCATTTACATGAAGAGTATCCAACAAACTCAATATCTGCATCTAAACTAAGGTGACCAGACGTCCCACTTTTGGCAGGACAGTCCCGATTTTTAACAATTTGTCCCACGTCCCACAGCGTTTTAAAAAAGTCCCGATTACTCTTTGTAATATTTTAAGTAATAATAAAAAAGAAAAAGAAAGAACCCTCCCCGCCCCCCAGTCAATGGTGTACCACTTTAAATCTGATCACCTTAATCTAAAAGTATTTGGCTTGGTGTGTATATTACCTTGTTCCAAGGCAAGATAGTTACAGTAACAATGTTTGGCAAAATACAAAGTGTCCAAAATAATGTATGTACATTTTTTAGTAAAATTTTACTTAGGCCCTAACTGGTTTGGCTCAGTGGATAGAGCATCGGCCTGCAGACTGAAAGGTCCCAGGTTCGATTCCGGTCAAGGGCATGTGCGTTGGTTGCAGGCACATCCCCAGTAGGAGGTGTGCAGAAGGCAGCTAATCGATGTTTCTCTCTCATCGATGTTTCTACCTCTCTATCCTTCTCCCTTTCTCTCTGTAAAAACTCAATAAAATTAAAAAAAAAAATTTTACTTAGTAAAATAGACATTATATTTCTTGTCATTGAAACCATTGTCAATATCATTATTGTTATTGATACACAGAAGTACCACATAGTGTAGACATGCTTGCAGTTCAATTTATTACGTATGGCATAGGAGAGGGGTAGGAAATGTCCAACCCATGGGCCATGTAAGGCCTGTGAAGTCAGTTGGTCTAACCCTGCCAAGGCATTAGGGGTGAGTTCATTAAATGTTTGACCAAATATAGCAGGCCAGTTCTTAAGTTGATAATTTTGTGTGGCCCACGAATGAGGTTATAAATACCCAAATGGCCATTGGCAGGAAAAGGCTCCCCACCTCTAGTACAGGAGTATGGGGGAAATGAGAATTCTGACATCATTCCCAGCTCCCAGGAACAGCCCTTGTCCCTCCATTAGTACAAATTTACAACCCACATAATTATCACCTTTTATTTGCAACTTTTTCTTTGTTTAACATAATTTGAAGAATACATCAAAGGTAAACCATAAAAAAAAATTCTTCATTTTTAAAGTATTGCATTATTTATACATGTATAGATAGCATCTGTACAATATTATACTCCATATCATCATATTTAAAATATTATATTACACTTTTCCACACTTTCCTTTATTTATATTGTGTTGCTGTCTTACCTAAATGGAGATTATGATGAAAACAGCACTGTATATACTTATGCACGTCCAAAATTTATACTGTGGTGTTTCATTATAAACTTTGTTTTCAATGCCTTTCCTATTGACCTGCTTCTGTAGTTTCTCAAAAACTCTAGTGATCAGATTTTAACAAAATGTATGTGCACAGACAGAAACATAATCATTCTCAAAATATAATTATGACCTTTTCTAGTAGCACGTGAGTGTGATTTTTAATTAAGGAATAATTTTTCTATGTATTTTAAGTCTATTACATAAGATAGTAGGACTATCCATTCTGTCACTCTGACAATGTATATTGCATATCCTGGAATTTAGCAACATTAATAAATGCCTAGCTACATCAAAAATATTTATGCTTCTGAGTTTCAGATTAAGATTAGCATTATAAGCATGTGCTTCCCGTTTTTACTTACATATTATTTTATTTTGCACTACAGATATTATCCTTATTCTTAAACATCTCATTCCCTTGTTATCAATAGGATCTTCAATACAAGAATGCAAATGCTGTTTCATTCAATAAAAGACCTTTAAGCTATGAAGTCATGTTTTTCCCATCTACGACTTTAGTTGCTCTACTGACATTTTAATCAACATTTTATAGATCTTCTACCTAGCCAAGTTTGTAATTCATCTTGATTTCTAAAGAACTACACACCTCTTCCCTCCCATGAGTTGCAATTACATAGATCTCTTGCATATAAAATTAAATTATTTAGATTCTCTTTGGGGAAGAATATTTGGGATTTAAAACTATTGGTAACCAACGTTTTAAACAAAAAATATTACTTTTAAAATTATATTGGCTAACCATGTGTGAATTATCATCAAAGCAACCTGTTCTAAGGGAAACTTCAATTATGTGCAAAATACTTACAGGAACCCAGTAGAAAAAACAACTGTAGAAGTGAAAATTGATCCTCAAAGTCTCTTCATTAAGTTATTATCTTTGAAAAGGCTCTGGGAAATTTGTCTGTAAAGTTGTAACAGATTTCCTCTTCTCAAGGAGCTTTTGAGATGCCACAGTATCTTCAAGGCTGTCTGTCTTAGCTTGCTGTTTCCCAGAATCAAAAGAAATGAGTGACTTGAGGGAAAGACATAGACTAATAACGTGATAAATTTTATAATCACGTTCCTTGGAAATAAAAGAAATATCCAATTTACCACTTGTGTGGAAAAAAAATGAAGAATGAAGAGGAAGAGGAAAGACATCACCATTTTTATGGCCCTTTTATGGGCCTCTGTGCTGGAGTCCCTTGAACCCATGGAGTTGAGCTGCAAATTTCTGATATGTCTTACCAGAGACAGAAATAAAAGGAGCATTGAGGTCAGGGACAGAACAATAGGAAGCAAACAGGTCAAGCTAAGAAGAGTCAAAGTTTCAAAATAGAGAGTCTTATTTTCTTCTAAGGTCAGATTACTATTATCCTGTACACAGACATTCAAGAATAAACCATTGAAGTTTTCTATCAATAGAAAGTCAAAAATCAGAAAGATGAAAGAAAATACAAAAATCATAAGAATCACTCTGTTCATTCTCCACTTCAGCCAGAGGAAAAGAGAGTGGGAAAAGTGAGCGATCTTAAGGAGGTAAAAAATGCTGAGGCAGGTAGCAAGCCAGGTAGCCAAGTGATTAGTTATTCTCCAAAGTAAAGTAATAGGTTTTGATAGTTTATGAATGGAATATAAATGTAAAGATATTCCCATTACAAGTGATTCAAAAAGTAATACCAACAACTGAGTAATTCTGGAGATAGCCAAGCAGGTAAAGATGAAGTCAGCTAAAGAGATGTTTTGGTTCTTGGCCCATTCAGAGCAGTTTACCAGTCCAATGAACACGTTCCCCAACATTCCAATTATGAATTCTGCTATTGACAGTATCAGAAAGATTATTTCCAATCCAGTGAGCATTTCCATGGGGGGAAAAATCCAAATTTCTAATCCTATATCTGAGTTATAAATTTGTAATCAAACTGCTGCAGAATAGCATCCATTTCTGATACTTATCTTCATTGCTTTTGCTTGCAATTCCAGCCTTAAGTACAACCTCCTGCTGCTGGATAGAGTCTCATATATACTTAAGAAAATTGTTCTGCTTTCCTTGCAATCCCAACCTTAGCTGTGAAAGATCTGCTAAATATAAAGTCTCACATACGTTCATGAAATTGTTTTTTTATTTCTTGAAAGAACTACTCGTTTTCAAACCAAACAGTTTGTGTGTCCATTTATCATTGGCACAAATGGAAATTTTCCACTCATGGTAATGATTAAAAGGTTAAAGTCAAATATGTTAGCATGCAAATGTTGGTCAGATTATTTTTCACTGATTTGTACTTTACTCTTCACCTGAAATACTATACCATTTGGATCCAAATGTTTTAGTTGTTTTTCAAAGAAAGCTCTAGAGATAACCTAATAATTTAGTTATTATTCAACTAATATATTTTGTAAGTGCCTGTTACGCATTAGACCTTTTTCCAAATGCAATATAGGTTACTACCAAAAGAAAAAAGCAACCATTAGAAATTCCATAAAATAGTGAAAACACAGAAAGAAACAATGAGATCAAATGTGACCACAAAAATAGGTAACTATAAACATTACTGTCAGGGAGGAAAGGGGAGGTGATATTCACCTTGGATTTTGAAGGTACTTGGAATTTCATGAGGAAACTGACAAATCATATTTTGGACTATCAAGTAATATGCAAAAAGCATACTGACTGGCTGGTGTGCTCAGTGGTTGAGGAATGATCTATGAGCCAGGAGGTCACTGTTTGATTCTGGGTCAGGGCACATGCCCAGGTTGCAGGTTCGATCCCCAATGAGGGATGTACAGGAGGCATCTGATCCATGATTCTCTCTCATCAATGTCTCTATTTTCTCCCTTTCCCTTCTTCTCTCTGAAATCAATAAAAACATATTTAATAGAAAATATACCAAGTCCCAAACTACTTTTCTGAAATTAAAGTCTTCTAACTGATAATTTACTGTAATTTCAATCTAAATGTTCCTCAGGGCCTAGACCCATGGTTCAGTGGTTGAGCGTTGTGTTGACCTATGAACCAGGAGGTCATGGTTTGATTCCTGGTCAGGGCACAGTGTGGGAGGCAGGAGGCAGCCAATCAATGATTCTCTCTCATCATTAATGTTTCTATCTCTCTCTTTCTTCCTCTCTGAAATCAATAAAAATATATTTTAAAAAATAAATAAATGTTCCTCAGGTATGCCAGAGTAACATTTTCAAATTAAACATATTCCCCAGTTTTGCTCTTTACCTTTGTACTTGTTCTATTTTGGGGGGCCAGAGGCATAATGCTGTCACTTTAGCCTTAATAGATAGAAAAATAGGTAGAAAATCATTTCAGATTAAATAAGGAAATAGTAGACCAGCAGGTGTGGCTCAGTGGTTGAACATTGATCTATGAACCAGAAGGTCTCATCACTAATGTTGCTATCTCTCTCTCCCTCTCCCTTCCTCTCTGAAATCAACAAAAATATACTTTACAAAAATAAGGAAATAGTAATCAAAAGTATCTGTTCTACATTCTAGGAACAATGATGTTGACAAAAAGCCATTAATGCATGGACATGAAGTCCGAGTTACAGATTTTGTGTCTCGGTGTGTCAGCAAACAATTATTTTATTGTTAGTATTAAGTGTTTAAATGTTGACAGATATCATCCAAAAAAGATGAATGAAATCATCAAAAAACTTGGTCCTTTTCACTGTTTTTCAATTGAATTCTATTAATTAATTTGAAAAGTGTATATTTGTATAATACTTTCAACAATAAAGAATTATTTTTTAAAGTGTATATTTCAAGAACTATTATGTGTAATGAACTATTAGTAAATTATTTCATATAAACAAAAGTATTTTAATTTAGGATACATATTTGAAATTATAGGAAGAAAATAAAAAGGGAAGGAAGGAAGGAAGGAAGGAAGGAAGGAAGGAAGGAAGGAAGGAAGGAAGGAGAAAGGGAGGAAGGAAGAAAGGAATACAGGGAGGGAGGGAGGGAGGGATGGAGGGAGGAAGGAAGAGAGGAAAGAAGGAAGGAAGGAATTTTTGAGAGCCAAGCTGAATGAAATACAAAATTGAGTAGTATTTTTGAGAGGAAAATGATAGCTTTGACTACATGAATGTCTCTAGGTGGAGAGAAAGTCATGGCTATGGGAAGCATTTACGACGTCGAATCAGTGAGGTTTGGTGATGGATTTGAGGGCTATAAAAAGAAGAGAAGCCAGCAATGACATTAAGGTTTCTTTTGCACTTGAATGCATGGAGTACTGCAACCTGAGGGACTCACTGGAGAGAGAGCAGGTTTAAAAGCCAAAGGATAGGAGAAAGAAAAAGAGTTGGACAATGATCAGTTCTGCTTCAAGCATTTTGGAATATCTGTAAATCACCTGAGTGAAAAAGGTAGATTAGGCACTCGATATTTGTTATTTTGCCTCAGAAAAGGAATTTGAACTTCAAACAAAAACTTGGTGACCTTCAGCACACACTTGGTTTCATAGGAGGTGATAAGCTCGCAGGGCCCTGAGGAACACCAGTGGATGAAGAAACCAAAGAAAAACCTGAAAAGGAGTCAAATGGAGGAGAGAAACAAGAGACAAGGGTTTTGAAGCAACCAAGAGCAAGGAGTGGTACAAAGAGAGAGTAATCAATACTTCCTGATTTAATAAAAGTTCAGTCACAAGGCAGTGCTAAGGAGGCCCTTCGTTAACATAGAAAGAACGGTTTAATGGAAGCAAAGCCAAACTGCCATAGATTATATGTCAGTGAGATTTCAATGATGATGCATTAGAAAACCAATTAACGTAATAACACTTTAACAGATTAAAGGAAAAACACCAGGGGAAAGAAGCTTGATACAATTCTATATATAATAATCTATAATAATAAAAGAAATATGCTAATTAGATGGGACAGCCAAATGATGTTCCAGACGTCATTCCAGAAGTCCTTCTGGACAACCTTCCAGACAAAGGCGTGGTGGCAGGGGCAAGGCAGAGGCAGCCACCACAGTGGGTGGAGGCCAAGGCAGAGGCAATTAGGGGTGATCAGGCAGGCAGGTGAGTGGTTAGGGCAGTCAGGCAGGCAGGCAAGTGAGCGGTTAGGAGCCAGTGGTCATGAATTGTGAGAGGGATGTCCAACTGCCAGTTAGCCATATCCTGGCAGTCGGACAACCCTTAAGGGGTCCCAAAATGTGAGAGGGTGTAGGCTGGGCTGAGGAACCTGCTTCCCCCTGTGCATGAATTTCATGCACCAGACCTCTATCCTATCAAATAAAAGAGTAATATGCAAATTAGGTATCACTCCATCATAAAGATGGCTGCCCCCATAGCCACAAGTTGGCGGCACCCAGGCTGGCTCAGCCAAGCCACTGAAGTCAGGCCTATTAGCCAGGCAGGTGGCAGGGGAGGCGGAAGGCCTAAGGGGTGGATCAGGTGATCAGAGGGGACTGGGGGTACCCTTCCCAGGCCAGAGACCTTCGCCAGAGGACTCAGGCATGGGCGAGGATGAAGCTGGTGATTGGAGGATATGAGGGTGCCCTACCCAGGCATAAGGCCTGGGCCAGAGGCCTCAGGCCTGGACAGGGACAAGGCTGGAGATCACAGGGGCCTGGGCTCCACAGAGCCAGCGATCAGAGGGGCAGGGTCACAGCCAGTGATTTCAGGAGTCTGGGCACCGGTGGAGCTGGCAAAGCAGGGGTCTGGAGGTCCCCTGCCCAGGCTGCAGCTTTGGCCAGAGGCTGCCAGTGGGGCAGGAGTGAAGCCAGTGATAGCAAGGGGCAGGATCGGAGCCAGTGACTGCAGGGGCCTGGCCTCTGTGAAGCCAGCAGGCAGAGGGGCTTGGAGGTCTTCTGCCCAGGCAAAAGAGTAATATGCAAATTAACCTCACTCTGTCACAAAGATGGCGGCAGCCAGGGAGCTGCCTGGATTCATGGCCACCTAGAAGGGAGACTTCAATTCCCAGCGTCCCTTGCCACTGGAAAGATGTTAGTGCTGGCCAGTGTGTCCTCAAGCCCTTGGAATTTCCTAACTGGGGAGTGTGGGCAAGGTCTTTCGTTATGTTAATGAGGTGTTTCTGGAACCACACCAAGAAGTGGGGGCAGGGCAACCACAGGATTAGAGGTTAGAATTTTCAGCTCCATTCTTCTGACCCTTGAAGGGGGAGCCCCCTGGAAGCTGAATTGATCACCAATGGCCAATGAGTTAACAAATCATGCCAATGTAATAAAACCTCCATAAGAAAAACAAAAGGAGGGGTTCCGGAAGGTTCTGACCTGGAGAATCGAAAACACTTCCTCGTGCCACCGTGCGGGGCCTCACACGGCACAAGGACAGCAGCTCCTTTGGGGACTTCGCCCTGCTTATCCCTTCGTCAGGCTGGTTATTCTTACCCTTTAGTATCCTTGGCCAAAATCCAATAATCTAGTGAGTAAGCTGGTTTCCCGAGTTCTATGAGCCACTCTAGGAAATTAACTGAATCCAAGCAGAGGGTTGTGGGAACCTCTGATTTATAGTTAAATCTGTCAGGACCACAGGTAACAACCTGGACTTCCCATTGAACTAGTATCCATACCGAAACTTCATTTCTTTAATACGACCTTTGCTCCTTTCTTTTTTTATTCAAACTGACCTCAACGGGCACCCTGACTTACCTGCCCTCTCCTTCGGTGACTCACCTGCCCCCTCCTTCAGTGACTCACCTGCCCCCTCCTTCGCAGGACCACTCCCTTAAGCATTAAGCAGGACAATGAGGCTCTGGTAGGAACAAAGCCTGGGGTCTATTCAGTTTCAATCAAACTAGCGATAACATCTAGGCTTCCACTGTGTTTCAGCTGCAGGCCCAGAAAGTCACGAAACCAGATGAAGCCACACCAGGGCTGATATCAGGACCAGATATACTGATCAACTAACTACCCCCTCCCCTAGCACCACCCAATCAGCAGACACCATGACTCTAACTCCTTTAGTCACCATAATTGAGTGATTTTTCCCCTATATAACCCATTCCTGGGAAGCCATCTGGGGAAGTCAGCATTAGCTCACATGTGTCTCCAGGCCTGGGCCACTTCCTAAAATAAACCCTACTGTCTTTGCTGCAAGCTCCCATTCACATCTTGTTGGGCTCTGATGCATGCAGGCAAACAGATTCCTTTAGTCTGGTGACATCATCTGAAGGGGAGGGCAAGCTTGTGGATTTGAGCACTTTTAACCTGTAGCATTCCTGCTACCTCTGGGTGGATAGTATCAACTGAGTTGAATTTTAGGGCACCCAACTTGTATTTGAAAATTGCTTAGTGGGATAGAACAAAGCCGTGCCATGTCGAAATTGAAGATCAGAAAATTTAATCACAAAGCTAGTAATTATAGGCTGAGTTCCAAACCCGGCCCCTCTGGCTCCAGAATCTGGGCTCTTAATACCTGTTATGCCACTTTATTTATTTATTTATTTATTTATTTATTTATTTATTAAGGTATTACATCTGTGTCCTTATCCCCCATTACTCCCCTAAACCCCCCACTCATGCCCTCACCCCCCTGTTGTCTGTGTCCATTGGTTAGTCTTATATGCATGCATACAAGTCCTTTGGTTGATCTTGCCCTGTTATGCCATTTTTTGTGGTTCAGTAAGACCCTTTACATATTATCTTTTTTGTTACATTCCACAGGGACCTAAAATCTTGACTCAAGGCAGCTACTTGAAACTGACTGTATTCATTTCTTTCCTCCTTGCTGGGGAACAGGCTCTCTCTGCGTCCTAAATGCCACTTTCCTATTGTGTTCCTGATCCACCATCTTGACACCTGCAAATGAGTCGATGAACTGCATCTCCCTCAGTGGCACCAGATCTTGATTTCTCCCAGCACTTGATTCATTCATGCCTCCTTTGGGGACTTTGATGTCATTTCCTCATTCAAAGGCATAAGAGTACAAAGTTAGGGCAAAATATGCAGTTCCATAGGAAGCATTGGGTGGTACCTGGAACTGAAACCAGTTTCCTCACTACTGACCCATTTTTCTGAGTCTCAGCTTCTTCCCTTATGAGAGGTAAAGTGCATTTAGAATTCAGCTAACTAATGGGCTTTATGGACATTCTGTCTTAACATGGAGCAAATAGTTCCTAAGTCTCAAAATTAAAGATAGAAAAGGATGTAAAAATGCTTGTAAACTTTACCGTCATTACTAATCAGGTCCAAGACCAGGAATTATATAATAATTACTGAGTACAAATTTGATCCTCTGAGTTCAAAAATGAAGAACTAATTGATAAAGCAAAAATTCCATGGGACTCTTTACCTTCTGATAAACCAGAAATTATTGCAGGCAGACTAGTAATCTCTGTTTGGCTTAATAGGTAAGGCATAAAGAACAAAATGAGATAATAGTGATTTTCACTGTGTTCAAATGGTAAGAGCAAATTCCTAAGCAAACTCTACAATTTTTATCTATGGAAATTTGAAGTATCTGCTTGGGAGTCTTATGAACGTTCCTGGTTTTCTAAACCAAGAAGCACATTGGACTTAAAACGCTGAGTGAGGCATTCGGGACTTGATAAGGGATCTCTATGGCTCTAAGTGAGAATCTCTATGGCCTTTATGGGGAAAGTTTCCGGGACCCTGGTAGGAGATCCTCTGTGACTAATGTGAGACCATTGTGAGTGGATTTAACCCATCTCAACAGAGGCTTCGCTTATTGGACTTCATAGGTTTGAGGAAAGGGATTTAATGTCGGGAAGATAAAATTTCAGCTCCCATGAAGCCCATAACAAGAAGAGTACAATTTCAACGTCTCTCTTTATTAACACTGGATGGACAGAGACTTTTTCCTTACAATATATCTTAGGAGGTCCAAAAGGCAAAACTTGAAATGGAAAAGTAACTAGATAACCCTAGCCATTTTGGCTCAGTGGATAGAAGGTCAGCCTACAAACTAAAGGGTCCCGGGTTCAATTCCCACCAAGGACATGTACCTCAGGGGGGCCTGCGGAAGGCAACCAACCGATGTATCTCTCTCACATTGGTGTTTCTCTCCATCTCTCCCTCTCCTTTCCACTCTCTCTAAAAATCAAGAGGGGAAAAAAAATTGCCTTGGGAGAGGATTAAAAAAAAGAAATGTGACTAGATTTATGAACTCTGATGGAAGAAATCAAGAAACATCAAAATAAATGGAGAGATACTTCATGTTTATGGATTAAAAGACTCAATAATGACAAGATTTTAATTTTTCCCAATTTGATGTATAGATTCAATGCAATACCCTTCAATTTCTCAGGAAACTATTTTGTAGGTAATAATAAACCCGTTCTAAATGTATATGGAGGTCAAAAGATAATAAGAAATTCACTGCTTCTGCCCTAGGGCACCAGTGGACAAAGTGACTACTTTTGTATAAATCTAGTCACCTCAAATCCATCGAAAGCACATCTAGGCAGACAAGTTCTCCTCATAACTGAATTTCCTACCACTGCTATGCTCAGTGGTGTAGTTTGGGGAGATGCTTAGAAGTTCCCATAAATCCTCATTCAGAAATGAGATACGAGGGAGGAAAACTTGCCTGATGGGTTCCCACAGGAAATTGACCAGATCGGTCCAGAATCAGACCAGCTTTTAACTTCCTGTTATTCCAGCACACAGCCTGTAAAATAACAGGTTTGTGTCGTCATCAGCTACTAAGTTTGCAGAACTTTGTCAGAGCAGGACTAGAAAAGCTAATACAGTTCTCATAGGTTCGTTTCATGCTTTCCTATGGTCATGAGGAGTTGGAGCCGGAAGTCTCTGTCAGAGAGAAAAACGTGATTATCGGTACTAACCCAAGGCAACTAAGTAGTCTGTTACCTCATGAACATTTATTGGTCTCATGTTAAATGGACATGGTTCAGAAATGTGCACATCCTCTGTCTGTGGACAATTCCACTGTGTTTATGCTCAGCTGGGTCTATACAAAGCCTCACAGGTCTTTTCCAGTTATTCAAGCTCCTATAATGGAACAGCGGGCTTATGCAGAAGCTCAAATTCTTCTTAGAAAATTGTGGTTAGGAGAGTCAAATCTCAGCCGATGGAGAATCTGCTTCATTTTCTAAAATAAAAAATAAAAACACAAGCATTATCAACAGAAAGCAGAGACCCCGGGGCTCAAAAGATTAGACTCATCTTTCCCACTCCCCACTCTGACCTTGTGCATGTAACTGAATTTCTTTAAGGTCTAATCGCTTATTCCCCCTCCTTCTCCTGGTGCCTTAAATGAGATATTTACAAACTGTCCAGGTATCCATTTAACTGCATGAAGAAGCCTCGTTAGTGGATTAAAAATAAAAATAAAAAAGCCAAGATTGAGGCCCAGTATTAAAACTGGCACTTCCTGATTCAGAACCTCAGGCTTTACAGTTTTGCGCTAAGTTATATGTTCTGTTGCTCAGGAAATCTGATGCCTTTTCTGTAGGCTCTTCCTTAAAAGGAGTCCATGGACTGGACTGGAATCCACATCCTAGAGAGACAGGAGGGAAGAAGTCCTGGAAAAACCAAGGGAGAGAACTTGTTTGTCCTATGCCTATTTGGGTACTAAAAAATCCAGACAATTCGATTTGGAAGATAAACCTCAGAGAGAAAAGAGGTTGTCTTTACCATTCAATTCGATTTTATAGCTGATCTCAGCATCCTAGAAGGTTGTTAAATTTGCAATCCTTTTCCAGCGGATTAAAACCAGCATTGAAAATGTGTCAAATCCCTAATAAGATATCAGGGACAAAAGAGAAGAAACTTACAAACAAGCTCTGAGGTGAACTCATTGCTTTCCATGGAGGTGCTGGGCTCATCTGCAATTAAGTAAAAAAAAAGGCTTTTGTTCACTTGCAATATGTATTACTCACAGTGTGTCTGGCATTTAGCTAACAGTCTCAAGTACGCCTGGTAAACAAGGGACTCTACTGAATCTGTGCCACCAAAACTGTCCTCCTCCTGCTCAGCACGGCACTCTGCCAGTCCTCCCTGAGGAGGATCTGGGTAAAGGACTGGTCTCCTCTTGCCCTTGGACATCCCCGAGAGGAACATACGGCACAGTCACGACTTCATGTACAAGAGTCAAGTCCTGCATTCTTCTCCAAAAGTGGACATTCTCAAGCAAACCTGTCCCTGCTAAAAGGGATGTGAACATGGGCAGAGTACCTCCCCAAGCCCACTTCTTCAGTCTGTCCTGGAAAGCCTTGAAGAAAAATATTCCTCAAAGTCTAAGAATAGACAAAAAATAAATTTAAAAAAGTCAAAGCTCTTTGATCTTACCTGCTGCGCCAGTCATGGGCTCTTCCCAATCACCACCAGGAAAACTTGCTAGAAATAAGAAAATCACTTAGTCCATTTCAAAGGATAAAACCTCCATGAATTTTCTCTTCCTATTAAACACCAATATTTCTTCATCTATACATATATCAGGTCATCATATTGTACATCTTAAACTTATACAGTGTTATATGTCAATTATATTTCAATAAAACTGGAGAAATCTTAAATAAATAAATGCATTTCCGGGGGTGGGGGGAGGGAATACAACTCAGTTAATTGGTAATTGCCACAGCCAGAAAGCATCTGTTGATAAACAGGCTACGGGGTTCAGTATATTAGCAGAAATGACAAGATGCATCTAGGCCATGAGGCTGCGCCTTGCTCTTATAGTCAGACATGAGAATTTCCCTCTTGCCCCATGGGATGGGGTAAGAGTGGGAGGATTAGGGTGGGAGGCAGCATTAATTTACATTAACTTATTAATCAGTCACTGCAGGTTGGGCAGTGAGAGTACAACTGAGATAGAGCTTCATTTTGCAAATGAGAGATATTCTGTGAGGAGAATAATTAGTGAAAAGGGAAGAATTTAAAGCCCCTTAGCTGCCACTAAAATACAATTTCTAACTTCCTGCTTTCCCCCAACACATTTAGGGCAGTGCTGGAACATAGTAAATCTCAACAAATGTTAGCCATTATTTGTTGATGTAAGAAGCAGCTTGTTTAAAAATTGTTTTGTAGGTAAGGCCCATGGCTCTTTCTTAGCAATAATGAAGGCATCCCACAAACGATTGGGTTTTGTTCATTGTGACAGAGGCATTGACCCTGTGGCTAAAAGGCAGAGAGAAAAATGAAAGCAGATGAAGGCCTGAGATGGAGATGGGCAGAGAGAGGACCACTGCTTCATTTATGAAGCTTTTAAACCCTGTCTTCTCCAGATTAAATTCAAATAAGATTTATACTGATATAATCTTTAATCAAAATGTTCCTTGTATAAATTGAATTGTAATCAACTGGAAAAGAAGAGCAAATTCTTATGCTATTTTGCCACCCTGACCATTGATCCTTTGGAGACGGAGAAGCTTGTCCTCTTTAGAGAAGCCCAGAAGGCTGGTCCTGGAGACCAGGTCAGGGCGACCTCCAGGCTGGAGCTTATTGGTGTTCAAATGGTTCTATCTGCTGACCCTGGGGAAGTGCTTCAACTTTCCTCAAATTTCAAAGAAGCTAACCGTACTGGGGTAAGCATTTCATGATGTAGAAGTATCATCTCAGAGAACAAAGCAGCAAGGTAGCCCCAGCTGTGTAAGTGACCTCAGGACATTCCTATGCCATGAGCTGTAAATAAAGAAAGAGAGGCAGGGAGACATTTCGGCATTTTTGAAGATAGGCATTTTTACCTGTGGCCTCCTCAGTGGCTTCTCCCATAACGCTGGGGATAGTTGACCCCACTTCAGTAGACAATTCTAGGGAAACAGAATGGGAAATGGGTGTGGTCACGTCGTATACTGGGAATCCATTTCACTGGAGGAAAGCAGCCTTTCCCTTAGAAATGTAAAAGATGGGCGCCCACCAACTCCTGCAGTCGGAATCCTTACTTACCCAAAGCCTGTGTG